>PJEM01014309.1:17919-35937 GCA_004023845.1 Helogale parvula
TTTTTTTTTTTTTTTTTGATACAGAAAGAGACAGAGCATGAGAGGGGGAGGGAGAGAGAGAAGGAGACACAGAATCTGAAGCAGGCTCCAGGTTCTGAGCTAGCTGTCAGCACAGAGCCTGACGCAGGGCTCAAACCCACGAACGTGAGATCTGACCTGAGCCAAAGTCGGAGGCTTAACCGACTGAGCCACCCAGGCACCCCTGTCTTTTACTTATTTTTGAGAGACAGAGAGAGACAGCGTGAGCAGGGAAGGGTCAGAGAGAGAGGGAGACACAGAATCTGAAGCAGGCTCCAGGCTCTGAGCTAGCTGTCAGCACAGAGCCCAATGCAGGGCTCAAACCCATGAACCGTGAGATCATGACCCGAGCCGAAGCCGGCTGCTTAACCAACTGAGCCACGCAGGCGCCCCAAGGGTAAGCTTATTTAATCAGTAGTGGAGGAACCAAGAGTATGACTGCTGGTTTGGAAAGAGTTTGAGAAGAATTAAAGGAATCCTGAATTATGATCGCCAATTATATTTCATACCCATAGGATAATAAAACTGTCACCTTTGGGATTGATTATTTTCTCCATAAGGTATGCAAAAATGATTACATCTTATCAGTTTCCTGCAAGCTAACTTCTAACTTTACAGAGTTGGAAAACATCACTGGATCCTAATCAGTTATTAGGGTTACGTTTCCCCTGAGTCAGAAGGCCCTTATGTGGGTTTATGAGCAATTCTCTAGCATGATATTAAATAGGCACAAAATCGCCATATGACATAGTTTTAGAGACTAGATCATTTCCCTCCACGCTGTTCTCATTATTCCGTGTTTAATGAAGACAAGAAATAGATTAATTTCCTGTTAACTCTGCCTTAGAAAAACAACACCACAAAGATGGTGATAAATGGCAACTGCCTTTAAGCCTCAACGTAGAGGTAAAAAAGTGCTGGGGCTGTGGCAAACCATGACCCCATGTCCCACCTACAGGGGAAGGTGCTGTGCAGCTCCGGCCAACTGTTACCATGTGGGAGGGCTGGTCCCGTATTGCCTAACCTTCCCCTCCTCCCACCTTTTTTTTTAACTAGGCTTCACACCCAGTGCAGAGCCCAAGGCAGGGATTGAACTCATGACTGTGAAATCACAAGCTGAGATCAAGAGTTGGATGCTCAGTCCATCGATGGATGAATGGATAAAGAAGATGTGTATACACACACACACACACACACACACACACACAAACACACACACAGTGGAGTATTACTCGGCAATCAAAAAGAATGAAATCTTGCCATTTGTAACTAGGTGGTTGGAACTAGAGGGTATCATGCTAAGCAAAATTAGAGAAGGACAAATATCATATGACTTCACTCATACGTGGAATTTAAGATACAAAACAGATGAACTTAAGGGAAGGGAAGCAAAAATAATATAAAAACAGGGAGGGGGAAAAACTTAAGAGACTTCTAAATATGGAGAACAAATTGGGGGGGTTGTGGGTGGGGGGATGGGCTAAATGGGTAAGGGGCATTAAGGAATCTACTTTTGAAATCATTGTTGCACTGTTTGCTAACTAACTTGGATGTAAATTGAAAAATTACTTTAGGGACGCCTGGGTGGCTCAGTTGGCTGAGTGACCAACTTCGGCTCAGGTCATGATCTCACAGTTCATGGATTCAGGCCCTGCATTGGGCTCTGTGCTGACAGCTTGCTCAGAGCCTGGAGCGTGCTTTGGATTCTGTGGCTCCTTCTCCCTCTGCCCCTCCTCCATCATGCTCTGTCTAGCTCTCTCAGTAATAAATAAATATAAAAATTAAAATTTAATTTAAAAAGTTTTTAATGAATTAAATAACTAAAAAAAATTTTTTTTTACTAAAAAAAGAGTTTGACAGTTAACTAACTGAGCCACCCAGGCACCCCCTATCTTCCTATTTTAAAAAACTCTGGAAATTAAAAAAGTTATGTGAAACTTTGCTGGAGTCCAGCTCCAGCAGGTCCACGGTTCCGGAAGGATGGACGGTGTCGGTGAAAAGGATGAGAGAGCCTTGAGTTTCTTTCTGATCACCAGGCAGACATCTCTGCTCTGTTTTGGTGTCTTTTTTTTTTATTGGTTGAGCAATAACACATCAGAAAATAGAATTTTTTACAGTGGCTAATTTTTTGTGATAAGATGCTTTGATCAGTGAAAGTGTACAGAAACAGGTTTTACAGAAGTAGTTTTGTAGAACCACCCCCTTCATTCTTGGCGTCAGTCCCCCAGATTAAGAAAGTAACAAACTTACCTTATTTTGTACGGGTTGGTCTTTTGCCAATATTTATGACTTTGTCTTTAACAAGTTACAACCGAGTCATGTAACGCACTTACAGTGAGGTTGAGTAGATCTTATAACCAAGAGGATAACAGGATATTTTACTAAAAAACAGGATGACATACACATTATTTAAGGTAGGAACGCTAAAATTAAAACATAGGTTAAGTTGTATATAGATAGGCTAGGCGTTATTTTGTTTGGCTCATTGACTACAAGAGAAAGAATGCTTGTTAGCAGGTAGTTTGAGAAAGCCCTTTCTTTGATGTAAGCACAATGGGGGCCCTATGTGTGTAGCCCTGCACCTGGGTTCCCATTTTCTTATCCATCCTCATAACTGAGGTCAGTACAAGGGAGAATATTTGCAGAATGAGGACCTTGGGAAGGGACCATTCTGTCCTTGTTTTCTATTTCTTATCTCCTTTTCTCCGGGCCAGACTTAAATGCAACTCTTGTGTTTTTAACCCCTTCATTACTTATGTCTTGGGTCTGCAAGGCTCATTAGAAGAGCTTTTTGGCAAACATCTATAGTGTTTTGATCTAAAATCTCTTATGCAGGGACAAGAAAATGTTTTTTCCTCTGGGGTAGCTGTGTGGGGAATATCAGTCTGATTTGGAACGTTGTAAGGCCTAATTAATGTCAACAGGCTTATTTTCAACATGAGCATTAGTAGCAGAAGGAGATACCAGTTTCACCTCTCATGGCAGGAGCTGTGCAAAGTCTGCCATTTCTTCGCTATGACTCTGTCATCCAGCGAGGCCGACGAGGCTCCCAGCAAAACTTTCAATTTTTAAATGTTGGCAATCAGTTCAAATGGCTCTAAAATACTGTGAAGGCCAACAGGGTAAGAGAAAGAATGAAAGGGAAATCCTACTGAATCCGGCCTGAGCCAGTGTTATCTGACCTATGGCCCTAGCCTGCATCCTACCCTTACTTATTATAATAGCAATGCCTGCCATGTTTTGAGCATTAACTCTGTGCCAAGCTCTGTGCTTTACTCACACCATATCATTTAGTCTTGTGATAACCACATACTATTACCTTCACTTTATAGATGGGAAACTGAGACTCAGAAAGGTAAAGTCACGGGGCGCCTGGGTGGCTTATTCAGTTAAGCGTCCGACTTCAGCTTAGGTCGTGATCTCACAGTCCATGGGTTCGAGCCCTGCCTTGGGCTCTGTGCTGACAGCTCAGAGTCTGGAACCTGCTTCAGATTCTGTGTCCCCCTCTCTTTCTCTGCCCCTCCTCTGCTCACTCTCTGTCTCTCAAAATAAAATAATAAAGACATAAAAAATTTTTTTTAAAAGAAAGAAAGGTAAAGTCACTTGCTCAAAGCCATAGCCCCACATATTTATGACTCCAAATTGATGGTTTTAACCACTGGGCTATACTATCTTCATTCATTCATTCATTCAATAAGTCAGTCAGTCAGTCAAATAGCTACAATGTGGTAGTGTCAGTTGCTAAGCCAGGAAGTATGGAGGAAATACAGCTCAAGTTCAAGTCTAAAGCCCTGAAGCTATGGCTAACTGGATCCGAATTCAACCCACATCTTATTCTCCTAATCCAAAATAACAAGTGTCTCTTGAAATACACAGAAGGTTGGGATATGTAATTTATACTTCAACAAAGTCGATTTAAAAAGGAGAAGTAACAATCACTTCTAAATGTTTAGAGATCCTGTTCAAAGTAAAAGATGGTGACAATGCACACATATTCAGTAGACGAGATTGTTTGAGGACCAGACCCACAGTAGGAGGAAGACAATGGCTGTCTGCTAGGATAAAGGGTTTGCACTTTAGCCTGAACTCAGTGGGTAGGCAGATCCTAGAGATGAGAAACGAATTGTGTGTTAGCCAGCATGTGCACCCAGAATTCTACAAAAAGAGATCGGAGGGAAGAAGACTATTTTGGAGGCTATTATATGGGAAAAAAAGGAGGAATGAATAGTAATTTCCAGGTACATTCAGCAGGAGTGAAATATAAATACCCACATGTCACTTAAACTCTCTGGAGCCAGGTTTCCAGCAGGCTGCTCTTCATAACAGAAAACTGTGATAGAGAGGGCTTTTCTGGCCTCAAATCCTAGTACTTCAACTTTTTAGCCCAGGCCCCTTGGGTAATTCATATAATATCTTAGGACTTCAATTTCCTTATCTGCAAAGTGGGTATAAGATGATCTACCTGCTAAGACTCTTGTAAGGAAGAAATAAATGGTATAATATGTGTCAAGCACTTGGTAACTGACCCATGTTCAATGTTTCTTTCTTTTCTAGGTTTCCTTCTAGCTACAAGTGGATTTGGCATATATGTACTTATCGTTTAGGGGGCAGAGGAGATCAAACAAACAGTATTTTTCTCCATTACAGTACCACGAGAAACCTCACAATGTTGTTTTGAGAGCACTACAAATTCTGAAAGTGCTTTTCAGCTGTCAGAGAAAGATCACACTTTTACCGGGTTCGAGGAGAAGGAAGAACTTTTGTCTGGACTAAAGCCCTTGTCCAAAGAGAGCTGGGCATCCATAAACAAGTCCCGTGGCTCTGTGGCTTCAACTCCTCGTTTGTGAAATAGGGATGGTCCTCCTCGTCCACCTTATAGGAGTGTTTATGCGGTACTGGGTTGTGCGAGGGGTTGCTAAGCTTGTTCACTGCACGCGGAGCCGGTCCGTGTTTCCGGCTCCGTCCACTCCCCCAGGCCTGTGAGCATCTCATCTGATCATCGACTCTGATCGTGAGTTCGGAACTGAACACCGAGTTACCAGGCTCCTGGCTCTAGGGCCGCAGTGTCACTGTGGGGCAATTACGCTAAATTAAAATTCTTTGTAAATCAATGATTAACGCCGGGGTTCTGGGAGAACCCAAACTAAAGGGATCTTTCGCATTTAGAAGCTATCACTCCTCAGTTTGCCGTAATAGCCCCAAATTAACACGTTCTCATTTTCCTATTTACACGAGACACCTCCCACCAGGAAGTCCTTTTTAGTTTTTTTTTTTTTCTAACCTTCATTGCTTGAAATGCAACAGTATTTATCCGTATAGTTTGGCTTCTTAATTTTCTTTAGAGGCTGCAGATCATCTTAACGTGATTGGTTAAAGCATCTGCCCGTTATCTTTCCCATGACCCGAGGGGGGAAAATGGAGGGGAAGAAAAAAAGTGTCTTAAACTTAGCTGTTTTACTGGCTCCGGTAGCGACGTACGGCGAGGACGAAGGCCGTTCCAATTTGTGATTGGTTACTGTGTCAATCAATCACGCTGCCGGAAACCAATTCTACCGCCGAACTATGCCCGGTTGGCTGCTCGAGACAGGAGTCCGCCCCCCTCCCTTTCGGTTGCCGTGGTTGCAGGCCGGACCCGCCCGCCCGCCCGCTGACAGCGAGGCTTTGGGCGGAGGAAGCGGGTCGGTTGGTGGGTCGGGAACGAGGCTCCGGCGGCCTGGCCCGCGCAGAGCCGTTGCCATGGCAGCCGCCGCCGGGGGCGCGGACGACGAGCCGCGCTCCGGCCGTTCGAGTTCGGATGGAGAGTGCGCCGTGGCGCCGGAGCCGCTGACGGGCCCCGAGGGCCTCTTCTCCTTCGCGGATTTCGGGTCCGCTCTGGGCGGCGGCGCGGGCCTCCCCGGACGGGCGTCTGGCGGGGCCCAGTCCCCGCTGCGCTACCTGCACGTCCTGTGGCAGCAGGACGCGGAGCCCCGCGATGAGCTGCGCTGTAAGATCCCTGCCGGGCGGCTGAGACGCGCCGCCAGGCCCCACCGCCGGCTCGGGCCCACGGGCAAGGAGGTGCACGGTGAGGAGCGCGGCCGGAGGCGGGGTCGGCCCTCCGCAGACTCCCCGGGGGGCCTGCCCTCCCCCGATCTCTCCGGACGGGGTCCTCGGACCTCTGAGCTCAGGGCCCCCGAGTCGACCCCGAGTTGAGTCTCCTTTCAGTAGGAATCAGGATGTTAGAGCTGCTAAGGACCGTGAACGTGAAAGAAAGTCTTTAAGCACTTGGTGATTCCTGAATGGAAACTTTTCATGACTCTAGGCGTTTATTAGTAGGTAATAAAATCGAGTACTGGAGACCGCTATTATTATCAGAGAGGGGCGGCCAGAGCCGGTGGCCAAGTTTTACCCACTTGTTTAAATGCACAGACCGGGTCCGGACTCCTCTACCTCGTTTATGCCTTCCGCAAACGATAGAACTTTTAACAGCCTGAGTTTTCTCATCTGTAAAATGAATATAGCACTTGCTTTATGAGGATGTTTAGTGAGTTGAGATGACCATGTAGCGATCGCTCTGCTTTTGTTGTCTGCCAAACCCTGTGGGGCGGTATGTGATCATTTCTGATCCTCACGATGACTCGATGAGATTCAGATACCGTTCCCATGATAGGGAAGAGGAAACTGAGGCTCAGAGAGATCGCCTTGCTCCAAGTCACATACCTAGAAAGTGGCTGTGCTGGAATTAGAACCCATGTCTGCCAGACTCACTCCTACTCTGGTATGTCCATTGTAGTTTTTTTACGTTCTGTGGATGATATGGAAACCACGGAAACCAATGCCTTGAAAGATTTAAGAATGGAAACTATTTTAGTGTCCTTCTAGGACTGTCTGTGATTCCACCCATATCTCAGTCGTGCTAAAAGATTAAATGAGAATTTGAAAATGCCACATAAACCCCAAAGTGCTATACAAAAGTAAGGAAGCATTAAATGTATCTGGGTTGCAATTTTGACCACTTCTCTGATGACAAAGGCATTGGGTAGGATCATTGTGGGAGAAAAACAGTTCTGCTTAGGAATTACCAAATGTGCGTAAGTTATCTGGGAATGGCCTGTTTGGGAGACTGTAAGATTATCTGTGTGACCTTCTCCCAAGCGGCTTCTGTGTAAACGTTTGATTTTTGTCTTTGCAACAATTCAGGGCTGTGAGGACAAGGACTCAGACTCCCCCCCCCCCCCCCAGATGATAAATCGGAGGGTGAACTAACTTGCTCAGGGCCACCTAGTTACCATAAGTAGCAGAGCCAAGAGCTGACTCCCAAGGCCTTGAAGGATTTACGACAGAATGTGCCTTTTACACTTGCTGGGCCACATTTCAACGTTTTACCTTGTCCCCAGGGTAGCATCTCTTGTATCCCGGTGCCCTTCTGTCCCTTTGGATGCTATCGGGGGGTGAATGGTGGCTTAGCTAGGAAGCCATCCCCTTTCTGCTTCTTCGTGACTGTTTTGTTTCGCTTTGCTTTGCTGTTAACTGGAACTCTGTTCCTCTCTTCACAGCCCTCAAGAGGCTGAGGGACTCGGCCAATGCCAACGACGTAGAAACAGGTGAGTGTGCAAAGCGGGGCTAGCTCTCTGGGCTAGGGAAAGAAAAATCGAGGCAACCAGTTCCTGGGAAGGCAGTGCTTGAATTCAGTATGCCAGCTCACGCCTGGACCAAGCTCATTGTGTATATTGTATAACTGTAATTGACTTGCAAATGGGAAGTCTGGCTTACGTGCTTTTACTCTGCCCATGCGTCCCTGTCACCCCGAACGTCCCGATGTCATAGAGTTCATCCCCCGTGGGCTCCCTGACTTGGGACCATGTCTGCTTTCCTATCCCTGGAACCCGGCAATGGGGTAGGAGCTTTCTAGAGCTTCTGGCTAATGGGAATGAGCAGTCAGCTTTAACTTCCGGGAGAGCCCCCATCTGAACAGAGCCGCTGCCTTCAGCTGCTCACTGAGGCTTTGGGATCGTGGGGTCAGTGGCTCTCAAACTGTTTTGTTGACAGGACTTGTGAAGGGAATGGGAGGGTCTCCTCGCGGGAAGCGACTCTGGTGTTTTGTTGGACAGCATCAGAGGTACTAGGACAAGGTCTAGGGAAAAAATTCGAATTTTATCCATACATTAGTTGTCTATGGCTGCTGCAACAAATTATGACAAACATGGTGGTTTCAAACAATGCAAATTTTTTTAAGTTTAGTTCTTTTATTTGAGGAGGGGAGGGGAGCGGGGAATCCCAAGCAGGCTCTCCACTGCCAGCCCAGAGCCCGACAGGGGGCGGTCGAACTCAGAAACCACGAGACCATGACCTGAGCAGAAGTCCACTGAGCCACCCAGGCCCCCCCCCCCCCCGCCCAGATTTCTTAGCTACACTTCTGGAGGTCAGAAATCTAACACCGTGGATTGCAGGGTATCAGCAGGGCTCCGTTTCTTTCTAGAGACTCTAGAGGAAACTGTCTCCTTGCCTTTTTCGACTGACCGGGGCCACCCACAGCCCTTGGCCTGTAGTCTTCCTCCACCTCCAAAGTCAGCGACAGTAGACTGAACCCGCCCGCTGCTCTCTCTCTGGTTTGCACAGCAGGGAAAGGCTCTCTGATTTTAAGGACGCCTGCGCTTAGTTTGGGCCCGAGTAATTCACGATGACCTTCCTCGTTCAAGGTCCCCTATCATTATTCACGTCCACGTAATCTGTTTTTGCTGCGTAAAGTAATATATTCAATAAACTCTGAGGATTAGGGCTCAAACATCTTTTTTTGTTTGTTTTATTTCTTTTCTTCTTTTTTTTCTTTCTTTTATAGTTTATTGTCAAGTTGGTTTCCATGTCACACCTAGTGTTCATCCCAACAAATGCCCTCCTCCATGCCCATCTTCCCCTCTCCCCCCCTTCAGCCCTCAGTTTGTTCTCAGTATTCGAGAGTCTCTCATGATTTGCCTCTCTCCCTCTCCCCAATTATTTTTCCCCCTCCCCCATGGGACTCTGTTAGGTTTCTCCTGTTACACTTATGGGTGAAAACATATGGTATCTGTCCTTCTCCGCCTGACTTATTTCACTTAGCATGACACTCTTGAGGTCCATCCACGTTGCTACAAATGGCCAGATGTCATTCTTTCTCATTGCCATGTAATATTCCATTGTATATATAAACCACATCTTCTTGATCCATTCGTCAGGTGATGGACATTTAGGCTCTTTCCACGATTTGGCTATTGTAGAAAGTGCCGCTATGAACATTGGGGTACATGTGCCCCTATGCATCAGCACTCCTGTATCCTTTGGGTAAATCCCCAGCAGGGCTATTGCTGGGTCATAGGGAGTTCTATCTATCAGTAGCTTTTGAGGAGCCTCCACACTGTTTTCCAGAGCGGCTGCACCCGTTTACATTCCCACCAACAGTGTAGGAGGGAGGGCACGAACATCTCGAGCCCCAGGTCGTGATCCTGCCTACCTTGAGTGGATATCTCTCTATTTCGATGGTGTGCTGTGGTCCACAAATACGATGTGAGAGTGGATTGAGGGCCGTGGGGGTCAGAGAGCCCAGTTCCAGCCCGCGCAGAAAGGAAGTCATTTACCTCTGGGGGCTGGGTGTTGAGCCACGGGCCTTGAAATGGCTCCATTACCCCTGGCGTAGCCTTGTGAGCAGGCCTGGAACCTGGAGGGCGTCTCAGGCCTCTTCACTCTGGTCCCTTTTCCCTGAACTTTCATATTTTGGAATAGTTCAGCAGCAACTTCACTTGCTTTTCCAGGAAAAAGTGATAAGTATTCTCTCTTTTTTATTTTTAAAAGTTTTTTATGTCTTTATTTTACTTTGAGAGAGAGAGAGAGAGAGAGAGGCAGAGAGCGAGTGGCAGAGGGGCAGAGAGAGGAGGGAGACACAGAATCAGAAGCAGGCTCCAGGCTCTGAGCTGTCAGCACAGAGCCCGACACGGGGCTCGAACTCACGGACTGTGAGATCATGATGTGAGCTGAAGTCGGACGCCCAACCGACTGAGCCACCCGGGCGCCCCAAGTGTTCTCTTTTTAATGTCTCTAAGTGTGTGGCCAGAGAGTATTTGGATTCTACTTCCCTTCCCCAGAAAGTCTGGTTCATCTTGAGTCAGGTACTCACGTGGTTGGCAGTTTCATTATTTTGATAGAAATGCTGTAATTTTCCAGTCAGACTCTCTCACACACTCATCTTCAAATCTAAATGGCTCTTAGGTTTGCCAGGCTCTTCCACAACTGATGGCGGCACTGGCTCTGGGGTTAGTTAGCCTCTTTACTCCTTTTCTCTTTATGGTTCGCGTTTCCTTTCCTTCTCTGCACACTTACTGGGGTTTGGGTGGAGTTAGGCATTACAATGGGCATAAAATTGATGTCCTGCTATTGGTAAATCATAAACGAATTTTTAAAAATTTTTTAATGGTTTTTATTTATTTTTGAGAGACAGAGACAGCACGAGCAGGGGAGGGGCAGAGACAGAGGGAGACACAGAATCTGAGGCAGGCTCTAGGCTCTGAGCTGTCAGCACAGAGCCCAATGTGGGGCTCGAACCCACGAACTGTGAGATCATGACCTGAGCTGAATTCGGACACCCAACCGACTGAGCGCCCCAACGGTTTCCAAATATATGAAAATTATATACACATTTAAAATGTTTGGGAGTTTAGAGAAATATACAAGAAGAACATCCATAAGCAGCAACGGAAATAATCTCTGTTAATATTTTGGTGACGATCCTTCCCATCCTTTCTCCCATACAGAGAAATTTTCTTGCAAACTGTGCTATATACACAATTTTGTAGCTGCGGGTAATTTTTCATGGTCTTGGTAACCATTCATTTTCTCAAAATGGGAACATCATTTCCCCCCCATTTATGGAACGAATACATGGCTGTATGAATTTTTTTCCCTAAGCTTACAAGGTAGAAACCAAAAATCACCTTAGCATTCCATTCTCTAATCATACCCACAATTTTTTCAAGGTTTTTTTTTTTTATGTTTATTTATTTTTGAGACAGAGCATGGGCAGGAATGGGCAGAGAGAGAGGGAGTCAGAACCCAAAGCAGGCTCTGTGCTATCAGTGCAAGGCCTGCTGTGGGGCTTGAACCCAAGAAACGCAAGATCATAACCTGAGCCAAAGTCGGACGCTTAACCGACTGAGCCTCCAGGCGCCCCACCAGCAGTTTTTAATGGATGCCTACCATGCCTTCAGAAGGACAAAGCAAGAGTTATTTAGTTAGTCATATATTTGCACAATGGTTTTTCATTTTTAAGATAATTTCCCAAGTATGAGGTTATCACATCAAAAGCTATGCACGTTTTGATGGCTTCTGAAAGATACCACGATAGTGCTTTTCAAAAAGATCATACTTGCATGGAGCACCTGGGTGGCTCAGTCAGTTAGTTGAGCGTCCGACTCTTGATTTTGATCTAGGCATGATCCCACGGTCATGGGATCGAGCCCCATATGGGGACTTCTCACTGAGCCTGGAGCCTTCTTGAGATTCTCTCTCTCCCACTTGGATGCTCTCTCTGTCTCTCACTCACTCGCTCTCAAAAGAAAGAAACCAACCAACCAACTAACCAAAAAGACCATACCTGCACAAATCCCAAAAGAGAATGGACTCTTTTAGCTTTGTCTTATTTTAGCTTTGTCTTTTCTCTTTGATACTTTTGGTGGAGGTACTGGGATGGCCCGAAGGCTTATTTCTCTTCCACTCCCCTAAACCGTTTCCTACCACCTTCAGTCAGTCAGTCAACAACCTTCATGGAGCTGGTCAAGTCCTGTCTTGATCCTAGGTATTAAGAAAAACTACAATATAGTCTGAGAAAAAGACTATAAAGTGATCCCATTTCCAAAAGAAAACGCCCCCCCCGCAATCTGAAGTGATGTATTTAGTTTTGAGACCTAAGTTCTGGAGTGGAGAGACCTGAAAAGTCTGGGTTCGTGTCCCGGCTCTGCCTCCTGGTAGCTGGGCAAACGTACTTGGGGCGCATCACAGAACGGGGCTCTCCTGGTTTGTATGGTGGACACAGTGCCTGGCTGGGTGGTCAGCAGGCTCAGCATTCAGGTCCCCGGTGCCAGGCTGGTGCTCGGGGTACAGGGACAAATCCCAAAGTGGCGCCGCGTAGTCATGCTGGAGTAGTGAGGCGAACTGGGCCCCGAGGAGACACGGATCATGGAGCCGTTACCTGAGTCTGAAGTGAAAGAAGGGGGAAGAGATTCAGGGCTTTGTCTGAGTCCTTGAGAGGCTCGCTGGCGGAGACTAAAAGGTCAGATGCTCTAAAATGATGTCTGGCGGCAATTTCTACATTTCAGGTGGACACACACATGTGTCACATAATGCCTCCCATTTTATAACAGCTCCATACTCTGCAAAGAAGAAATGTCACATCCATTATCATTATCGCAGCGGTGGCGGGATCAGCAGGGGGGGATGATTTCCATTTGCAGGTGGATTGGGACCCAGCTTCGGGCCTTCCTACCCCGAGCCCTGCTCTTTCCGCTGCCCCGTGCTGTCGGGAGCGTACTCCTTTCTTACTCAGCTTAGCCTGGGACTGAACCAGCCTTGTGGCTGCAGACCGGTGCTCTGGCCGCTCCCTGGAAAGGGCCACGTCCCAGAAGCTAAGGAAGCACCGCCCAACAGCCTGGGCCGCTGTGTCCAGCTGGAAAGGGTGTGTATCCAAATGGCTGTGGGGCCAAAGTCTGTGCTAGAGATTTCTGGGATTCTGGAATTCCCCACGCCAAGGGCTAAGATCCTTCTATGCTGTTCTATCCCTAGACACACAGTCTGAGCAGCCAGAATGGGGGGCTCTCAGTTGTGTCCTCAAGGGCGTTAAGTCCCTTGTCGTGACATTCCTGGCAACCAGGGGGAGCTCTCCCGTGGCTCATCAGTGCCTTGCCGGCAAGGTCCCTGAGCAGCCCTCTTCACCCCGGGGGCCTGCAGCTTCACTCACACTACCTCTCTGTCGCCCTGCCTTCCTCTCTCTTGGCGGTGTCAGTGCAGCAGCTGCTGGAAGATGGCGCGGATCCCTGTGCAGCTGACGACAAGGGCCGCACCGCCCTGCACTTTGCCTCCTGCAATGGCAATGACCAGATCGGTGAGTCCCGGGGAGGGAGGAGGGGAGGAAGGGAGGGGGCTGGGCAAGCAGCATCTCTCCAGAGGTTCACACCACCCAGATCAAGATAAAAAAAAATATTTTCAGGGGTGCCTCGCTGGCTCAGTCAGTAGCGCGTGTGACTCTTGATCACATGATCACAGTCATGATCCTTCGAGCCCCACAGGGTCTTGAGTTTGAGCCCCACATGGGGTGTAGAGCCTACTTAAAAAAAAAAAGGAAAGAAAGAAATGAATATTTTCAGCACCCCAGCAGCCTACCTGATTCCCTTTTCGGGTCCTTCTTCCCATGTAGACCTTGTGTACCATATATTAGTTTTCCTGTGTTGTTTTTCTTTTTTAATTTTTTAATGTTTATTTTTGAGAGAGGGAGAGAGAGAGCGCCAGCAGGGGAGGGACCAAGAGTCAGGGAGACAAAGAATCCAAAGCAGGCTTCAGGCTCTGAGCTGTCAGCACAGAGTCCAACACGGGGCTCAAACCCACGAGCCACAAAGTCATGACCTAAGCCAAAGTTGGATGCTGAACCGAATGAGCCACCCAGGCACCCCCTCTTTGGCATAAAAGCTGCCTGGCGTTTTCTTACTGATTTGTACAAAATTTTTTTAAGGTTTATTTATTTTTGAGAAAGAGAGAATGTATGGAGGGGAGGGGCAGAAAAGAGAACAGAGAATCTGAAGCTGTGCCGACAGAGAGCCCAATGCGGGGCTCAAACTCATGGACCATGAGATCACGATCTGAGCCAAAAGCAAGAGTCAGACATTTAATCAACTGAGCCACCCCGGGCACCCAATTTGTTGAAATTCTTTACATATTCTGGATACAAATCATTTATCAAATATAAATGACTTCACTCTTCTCATCTTGCCTCTTAGTGCTCTGAATGGTATTTTCTGCTGAACCCGTTCTTTTTTTAATTTTTATTATTTTTTTCATTTTTAATTTTTACAATTAAAGAAAACTTTTTTAACATTTATTCATTTTTGAGAGAGAGATAGAGTGTGAGTGGGAGAGGGGCAGAGAAAGAGGGAGACACAGAATCGGAAGCAGGTTCCAGGCTCTGAGCTTCCAGCAGAGAGCCCGACATGGGGCTTAAACCCATGAGCGGTGGGATCATGATCTGAGCTGAAATTGGACGCTCAACCGGCTGACCCACCCAAGTGCCCCATCGTTTTTAATTTTAGAGAGAGGAGGGGGAAGAGCAGAGAGAGAGGGAGAGAGAGAGAATCTTGAGCAGGCTCTACACTCTGTGGAGCCAGTGTGCGGCCCGACCTTACCACCCCAGGATCATGACCTAAACCAAAATCAAGACTTCACTCAATCAGACAGACGCTCAACTGACTGAGCCACCCAGGCGCTCCTGTGAACCCAAGTTCTTAACTTTAATGAATCCAGTTGATCAATCTTTTTTTTTAATTTTTTTAATGTTTATTTATTATTGATACAGAGAGAAACAGAGCATGAGTGGGGGAGGGGCAGAGAGAGAGGTAGATAATCTGAAACAGGCTCCAGACTCTGAGCTATCTGCACAGAGCCTGACGCGGGGCTTGAACCCATGAACTGCGAGATCATGACCTGAGCCAACGTCGGATGCTCAACCGACTGAGCCACCCAGGCGCCCCTCTCCCAGAATCCTTAGTTCCTGGCCCTCAGAATCCAGCACACGAACCCTGTGAGCCGTAGGGGAATGCAGGCATGAATGAACGAAACAACCTAGAGAACCATGTTTGCTTTCAGTGCTCCACACTTTGAGGAACCCTCTTTAGTCAGGGTAGGGGTGGGGGTTAGAGTCCAATCCACAGAAGTCCCACAACGCCTCGTGGATTCTCCTGTTTCCAGTGCAGCTGCTCCTGGACCACGGGGCTGATCCCAACCAGCGAGACGGACTGGGGAACACACCGCTGCACCTGGGTAAGCCTCCAGGACACCTGTCTCTGCAGCACAGATAGGCTCTTTTGATGGAGCATGGGGGTCGGGGGGAAGGTGGCCTGTAAGTTCCCATCAGGATCTCCTATCACCTGGGGAGAACCCACACTGTGGCTCGTGGTGAGGCAGGTCCCGTCCCCAAGCCTCCGTCTCCCTAGCTGTACAGGCAGCAGGTCCCGTTGGTGCCTTGATACAGGCACGCCCGGAGGCCAGTCCCGGCGACTGTGGCCAAGCGGGCACACAGGGCCAAGCCCTGGTGTCCTGGACTCTCAGGTCCCTGTTCTTCTTCCTCAGCGGCCTGCACCAACCACGTCCCTGTCATCACCACACTGCTGCGAGGAGGTATGTGCCCCCTGCCCCTTCGCCCTCCTCTCTTGCCCTCACCCCCACCATGCTTACCTCCACCTGCTCCCGCAGGGGCCCGCGTGGATGCCCTGGACCGAGCTGGCCGCACGCCACTGCACCTGGCCAAGTCCAAGCTGAACATCCTGCAGGAAGGCCACTCCCAGTGCCTGGAGGCCGTGCGACTGGAGGTGAAGCAGGTGAGCGCCCTGCACGCTGAGCCAACAGCACAAGCGAGCGAGGGACAGGTGCCACCCTGGCCACGGGCACACCGGCCTCCAACACTCGGGCGCCTGGGTTGCTTCATGCTGACCCCATTCAGCCGCCGCTCCCCCGCTAGGGCCTCTTGACAGCAGCGGCAGCAGCTCTCTCTGTGCCACCTGCCGAGACCCCCAGCGGCTCATCCCAGCCCCTCGTTCCAGATCATCCAGATGCTGAGGGAGTACCTGGAGCGCCTGGGGCGGCACGAGCAGCGGGAACGGCTGGACGACCTCTGCACCCGCCTCCAGATGACCAGCACCAAAGAGCAGGTGAGCTGCGGTGACGGGGCCGGACCTGGGGCCGGGCAGGAGCCTGGGCCAGGCCCGCCCTGCTGTGATACAGCCAGACACTCATGTAGAAAGAGGCTATGGCTGGGGCGCCTGGGTGGCTCAGTCGGTTAAGTGTCTGACTTCAGCTCAGGTCATGATCTCACAGTCCATGGGTTTGAGCCCCACGTCAGGCTCTGTACTGATGGCACAGAGCCTGGAGCCTGCTTCGGATTCTGTGTCTCCCTCTCTCTCCGATCCTCTCCTGCTCTCTCTCTCTGTCTCTCTCAAATAAAACATTAAAAAAATAAATAATGAAAATATTAAAAAAAAAGAAAAAAAGAGAGGCCACGGCTGTGGGCTGTAACCCGCTGGGGACCTCAAAGGTTCTGTCTGCTTCCTTTGACGCTACTTGGGGCCCCTTTTCTCTGGGACAGTCTGAGGCCACCCGCAGTCAAGGACTGTCCATTGGACAGCTGCTCCATATCAGTGAGGCCACCACATGCCCAAGGAGACAAGGCCAGCCCTCCCAGGCTGTGGCATCGGGGTGGAGATCCGGGGCTGGGACGGCTGGGCCTGTCGTGGCACCTGTGACAGAGCCTTGGTTTTGTCCCACAGGTGGATGAGGTGACGGACCTCCTGGCCAGCTTCACGTCCCTCAGCTTGCAGATGCAGGACCTGGAGAAGAGGTAGCAAGAGAGGCTCCCTGCCTTCCTGCGCGGCTGCCGCTGCCCTACCCCTGCCCCCGCTGCTCTCTCATTACAAGGAAAAGCCCAAACCTGGGACTTTGGAGCTACCCGAGTCTGGTGAGGCCCTTGGCCCCAGATGCCGGGGGGCGGAGATGATGTCAGCGCCACCTCGGCCACGGTCTCTGTCGTCTCTGCGGGACCGGGACCACAGCCCCCCGCTTCCTCCTCCGCTCCCGCAGCACTGCCACCACACAGCTCTGGCCGCCATGCACTGTCCCAGCAGGCCTCACACGCCTGGTGACCTCCCTGGCACCCTCGGCAGGCCCCAGAGCCTCCTGTGTGTCCCTTCCGGGTGCGAGCTTGTCACAGCCAGCACGGTGTGGCACCCTCGGGGGCTTCTTGGCTGGCCCTGCACCCCTCACCAGCACCTAGATTTAGACTTGTCACCTGACTTTCAAGGAGACATTGCAGTGAGTTTCTCCGGATTGGGGGTGGGGGGGTGAAGCCTAGACCTTAGAAGTACAAAACCCTTGGAAGGACGCTGCTGAACCCAAGGCAGAGAAGCCCCCCCTTCTTCTCCCAATCCTTGAAGTACCAGGAGGGCGTGGTGGCCCATTCCGCGGCCCGGGTGTAGAGGGCCGAATAGAGGCCCCCGAGCTGGCCGCGTTCTTATCCCAGGGACCCGTGAACATGACTTATGGGGCAAAAGGGACTTTGCAGACGTAATTAAATGAACGGTCTTTGGACAAGGCGACTCTCCTGGGTTACCCAGGTGGGCTTGATGCAATCACGGGGACCTGGGAGAGGAGAGAGCGGGAGGGAGGAGAGGAGGGAGGGGACGCAGCAGGGAGGGGTCAGAGCTGAGGAATGCTGGCGCCCACAGACGCTGGAAAATGCAAAGCAAGGAGATTCTCCCCTCGGATCTATCTCTCCGCGGAGACCAGCCCTACTGACCCTTGGACTTTAGCCCAGTGAGTCTCAGTTTTAGAATTGTGACCGCCAGAACTGTAAGAGAATAAATCGGTGTCGTTTTAAGCCACCCAGTTTGTGGACATGTTGCAGCAGCCACGGGAGGCTGATAGCCACGAGGAGGTGCAGGACTCACTGTCAGGGTGGTACCCCACCCCTGCCCCTGTTGGAGCAGCCTCTGCCCGCGTCGTGGGGCAGTGGACACACACAAGGCAGGGGTCTCTGCCCCAAGAGGGCGGACGCAGCGGGGCCCGGCCGGGCCCTCTCTTTCTCCAAGGCTTTACTGCGGAATAAAGACAGACTTTCCCCCCAGTCACCATCCACGTCCACCCTGGCTCGGCCCCTCTTGCCCTCTCACCACAGTGGGGCTCCAGCTACTCTTAGGAGGGGAGCTTGTCCCCCAAAGCCCAGCATGATCAGATCGGAATTGAACC
>PJEM01014310.1:0-35833 GCA_004023845.1 Helogale parvula
CTTCTTGATCCACTCATCAGGTGATGGGCATTTAGGCTCTTTCCAGGATTTGGCTATTGTTGACAGTGCTGCTATGAACATTGGGGTACATGTGCTCCTATGCATCAGCACTTCTGTATCGCTTGGGTAAATCCCTAGCAGTGCTATTGCTGGGTCATAGGGGAGTTCTATCGATAGTTTTTTGAGGAGTCTCCACACTGTTTTCCAGAGTGGCTGCACCAGTTTACATTGCCACCAACAGTGTAGGAGGGTGCCTGTCTCTCCACACCCTCGCCAGCATCTATAGTCTTTTGATTTGTTCATTTTAGCGACTCTGACCAGTGTGAGGTGGTATCTCAGTGTGGTTTTGATTTGAATTTCCCCGATGATGAGTGACACTGAGCATCATTTCATGTGCCTGTTGGCCATCTAGATGTCCTCTTTGGAGAAGTGTCTATTCAGGTCTTCTGCCCATTTCTTCACTGGATCATTCATTTTTCGTGTATGTAGCTTAGTGAGCTCCTTGTATATTTTGGATACTAGCCCTTTATCTGATATGCCATTTGCCACTGTCTTTTCCCATTCTGTTAGTTGCCTATTAGTTTTTTTGATTGTTTCCTTTGCCTTGCAGAAGCTTTTTATCTTGATGAGGTCCCAGTAGTTCATTTTGGTTCTTGATTCCCTTGTCTCTGGGGATGTGTCGAGGAAGAAATTGCTGCAATTGAGGTCTAGGAGGCTATTTCCTGCTTTTTCCTCAAGGGTTTTTATGGTTTCCTGTCTCACATTCAGATCCTTTATCCATTTTGAGTTTATTTTTGTGAATGGTGTCAGAAAGTGATCTAATTTCATTTTTCTATATGTTGCTGTCAGGATCTCCCAACACCACCTGTTGAAGAGGCTGTCTTTTTTCCATTGGACACTCTTTCCTGCTTTGTCAAAGATTAATTGGCCATATACTTGTGGGTCCAGTTCTGGGTTCTCTATTCTATTCCATTGGTCCATGTGTCTGTTTTTGTGCCAGTACCATACTGTCTTTGCAATACAGGCCGAACTCAACAAATCAGAGAAAGCACAAACTCAAAACCTAACAGAGCACCTAAGGAAACTAGAAAGGGAGCAGCAAGAACACCCCAAACCCAGCAAAAGAAAGGAAATAATAAAGATCAGAACAGAATTAAACAAGATAGAATCCACAAAAACAATTGAACAGATCAATGAAACCAAGAGTTGGTTTTTTGAAAAAATAAACAAAATTGATAAACCTCTAGCTAGGCTCCTCAGAAAGAAAAGAGAAAACATGCAAATAGACAAGATCATGAAGGAAAATGGATCTATTACAACAGATCCCTCAGAAATACAAGCAATCATCAGAGATTACTATGAAAAACTATATGCCAACAAACTGAACAATCTAGAAGAAATGGACACATTTCTAAACACACATGCACTACCAAGATTCAAACGGGAAGAGATAGAAAATCTGAACAGACCCATAACCAGTGAAGAAATCGAATTAGTTATCAAAAATCTCCCAACAAATAAAATCCCAGGGCCAGATGGATTCCCAGGGGAATTCTGTCAGTCGTTTAAAGCAGAGTTAACACCAATCCTTCTCAAGCTATTCCAAAAAATAGAAATGGAAGGAAGACTACCGGACGCATTCTACGAGGCACATATCACTCTTATTCCTAAGCCAGGCAGAGACCCAATGAAAAAACAGAATTACAGGCCAATATCCTTAATGAATACAGATGCAAAAGTACTCAACAAGATACTAGCAAATCGAATTCACCAGCATATAAAAAGTATTATACATTATGATCAAGTGGGATTTATTCCTGGGTTACAAGGCTGGTTCAACATTCGCAAATCCATTAATGTGATACACCACATCAACAAAACAAAAGAAAAAAATCATATGATCCTGTTGATAGATGCTAAAAAAGCATTTGACAAAATACAACATCCTTCTTAATAAAAACTCTCAAGAAAGTTGGGATAGAAGGAACTTACTTAAACATCATAAAAGCCATTTATGAAAAGCCCACAGCTAATATCATCCTCAATGGGGAAAAACTGAGAGCTTTCCCCCTGAAATCAGGGACACGACAGGGATGTCCACTCTCACCATTGTTGTTTAACATACTGTTGGAAGTCCTAGCATCAGCAATCAGACAACAAAAGGAAATAAAAGGCATCAGAATTGGCAAAGAAGAAGTCAAACTTTCCCTCTTTGCAGACGACATGATACTCTACATGGAAAACCCGATCGGCTCCACCAGAAGCCTTCTAAAACTGATCAGTGAATTCAGTAATGTTGCAGGATACAAAGTCAATGTACAGAAATCAGTTGCATTTTTATATACTAAAAATGAAACAACAGAAAGAGAAATCAAGAAACTGATCCCATTCACAATTGCACGAAAAACCATAAAATACCTAGGAATAAACCTAACCAAAGATGTAAAAGTATAGAAGACTTATGAAGGAAATTGAAGAAGACACAAAGAAATGGAAAAACATTCTGTGCTCATGGATTGGAAGAATAAACATTGTTAAAATGTCATTATTACCCAAAGCAATTTACACATTCAATGCAATCCCCATTAAAGTTGGACCAGCATTCTTCTCAAAGCTAGAACAAATTATCTTAAAATTCATATGGAACCACAAAAGACCCCGAATAGCCAAAGTAATATTGAAGAAGAAAACCAAAACGGGAGGCATCGCAATCCCAGACTTTAGCCTCTACTACAATGCAATGTTATTTTAAAATGTTTATTTATTTTTGAAAGAGAGGAAGTATGAGTGGGGGAGTTACTGAGAGAGAAGAAGACAGAGGATCTGAAGTGGGCTCTGCCCTGAGAGAAGAAAGCCCAGTGCAAGGGCTCTCTTGAACTCACAGGGAGATCATGACCTGAGCTAAAGTTGAAAGCTCGACAGATTGAGCCACCTGGGTGCCCCTCCTATCTCCTCAATTTAAAGGTGGGCACCACATAACACTTTTCTCTATATTTTCACTGCTTAGTATAGCAAGGGAGCACTAACTAATGTGAGAATGAATAAATCCATTCAATTGTCTCAAAGTCACGTTTTGATTGGTATTGACTGAACTGAATTGTTCATACATACTAATCATAACACGATTAGCATCTAGATAGGAGATAAATAGGTTTTATAACGTTAGCCATTACTTAAATTAAGAGATTTATATTTTAGCTATTAACAATTCAGTAAGCTAAATTTATAAATGAAAATAATAAATACATTAAGGATCTATTCCCTCTCACCTCTGCCTGCATTTTAGAGTTAGAGGAACATTTTGAGATAACTTTTAGGAAGGGGATGCAATGAATTTAGTTTCTAGAAACAGAGAGTTAAATGAGCTTCCAACTGAAAAACAACTGGAACTTTCCTGCCTCTCCTGGTCTGACCCACAATGTTAAAACTTTTCAGTTGATGGGTCACATTTCAGTTAACCATACAGAGTTCTCTAGTCAGTTAGCTAATCAGATTTTGCTTCCCAACTGTAATGAGAATAAAGAAACAGCAGTTATGTTTTACCAGACTGGGTCATTCAATACCCTGACCATGCCGGAAGAGATGAAATGTTCAGCAAATCCTGACTCATTATCTCTGCAAGCCAAGGTCTAAAGGGCAAGATTATTAGCAGTGACTTCCAAAACAACTTAATGTATGTCTCATGGAAATGGTCAAAAAGAAATTTTTAGTGAAGGGGAAGTGACATCATTTACTTTCAGGGACTCTTTTGCAAAAAGGCCAGAATGATAATGTAGGGCAAATGATTGTTTTAGCCTGCTGATTTTCAGGAAGTTGATTAGCATTGCTAGGAATTCTTTGTTTTAATTTATTTTATTATGAATAAGATGATTAAGTTTTTTAAGTTAGTTTTATTGTAGCAATGTTTTAAACTTAAAGCTTTCCTCATTTTATTCTGCTCAAGCAAGCATCACAAAGGTAACTTGGAGAAAGGATTCTGTAAATCTGTCTGGAAAATATGAATTACTGGGCAGATGCTCGGAAGTAAGAGAATTTGCTATTTTCATTTTATAGCTTCTTATCTTCCAAGAAAGCTCCACAGATTAATGAATACCGCATTAGAGTAGCAAGTTGAGTCATATGCAAAGGTTTTAGACTTTCACCCAAAAGAAATCTGCTGTTCTCTCTATGTGTTTGTGTGAGCAAAAGACAAGGATGGTATCAGACAAAATTATCTATTTGATTTTTCTGGCATGGCCATTTTAGTAAGCATAGTTTAACATATATGGATGTAAGTAAATGGTGGACTAAAGGAAGTGACTTGTAAGAACATCATCCAAAATACTGTTTTTATTAATGTTCTTTAACTGGTGCTGTTTGGATGTAACATTAATTTTGGTGCACATGCATCTGTCTGAGTCCATCCCTCCCCCAAGCTTGTCTGGATGTAAGTCATCAATAATGGACTGATTTCTTTCATCTCTATAGGCCCAGACAGTGAAAAATGAGCAAACAAGTTGAAGTGAATATAAGTATTAGATGCCCAAATATTGCTTTACATCAAGGTACAAGGGGCCAGGGATTGTGCTGATCTGGATATATTCTACAACATTTAAAAAAGCCATTTCAGTTTCTTTCAAAATGATAAATAGTTCAAAGAGCTCGACCACAGACCAGAAACTTGAAAATGGTCTAGTTCTCCATACAAAATAAAGGGACCTTCAAGTGATAAAAGGAGTCATAGCTACTAAGTTCATTGCTTTTTTTTTCTCTTTTTCCCCTGGTATCTTGTGAAGATACCTGTTTCTGTCTGCTATAGGGCTTTTGAGATGAAAATAAAATGTAGGCAAGTTATTGTTTTAAAATAATATCAATATACAATAGTGCGTTGTTTCATTCTGACCGCTACGACTATTTGCCTATTCACAAACCTCCACTGGCTCTTCATGACCAGCAAATTTGGTATAAAATCTTTACACTTGGCATTTAAAGTTTCTACAATATGAATATCCCCCCTCCCTGACCCATAAATATCTCTCACAGTTCACTTTCAATCTAGCCAACAAAAATACCTGAGTAATTCTTCAAAACTACATTGCTTGCTCTCTCTTCTGTTCCTCTGTTCACATCACACTATGATAAAGTTACTCTTACAGTAACTTGAGAAAGCTTAGGAAGTTTATTTATTTTTTATAATAGTTTATTGTCAAATTGGTTTCTATGTAACACCCAGTGCTTGTCCCTACAAGTGCCCCCCTCCATGACCATCACCCCCTAACCCGCCTCCCCCTCCAACTTCAGCCCTCGATTCGTTCTCAGTATTCAATAGTCTCTCATGATTTGTGTCCTTCTCTCTCTCTAATGCTCTTTCCCGCTTCCCCTCCCTATGGTCCCTGTTAGGTTTCTCCTGTTAGACCTGTGAGTACAAACATATGGTATCAGTCCTTCTACACCTGACTTATTTCACTTAGCATGACACCCCTCATGTATCCTTTGGGTAAATCCCTAGCAGTGCTATTGCTGGGTCATAGGGATAGGTCAACCAGACAAAAAATCACTAAAGAAACAATGGACCTGAATGGCACACTGGAACAGATGGAATTAATAGACATATTTAAAACCTTCAGGAAGTTTAAATGTTCTTTTAGGAACTTTTAGGAAGTTTCAATGTTTCCCTCTTCAGTAAACCTTACCCACTTCTCTCCAGCTTCTTAAGCATGGAAATTTTTTCTTTATTTTGCTTTCAACAATATCTGGGTGTAGCAAGACTCAGACAATAATTGTTGATTGAATGAATTACTCATTTATTATTATTTTTTGTAGTCTTTTTCGTCACTCCTGACATTGTACATAGTAAGTAGACATTCAATAAATACCCACTGAACTGTGGTTTTCTTTTTCCTTTCTCCCTTCCTTTCTTTCTGCCTGCCTGCCTGCCTTCCTTCCTTCCTTCCTTCCTTCCTTCCTTCCTTCCTACCTTCCTTCTTTCCTTCCTTGTTCCTTCCTTTTGATGCTGTGTCTTAAAATCAGCTGGTGTGAGTCTTTGCTCTTTTTTATTTAATTGTTTTAGTTTTTCTGGATCATTAGTTTTCCATATAAATTTAAGAATAAGCTTACCAATTTTTATTAAACATCCCACTACAATTTTTCTTTGGGATTGCATAAATACTGTAAATCATTTTAGGGAGAATTATTATCAATATGGAGTCTTCCTGGCTATGAACAGTATGCTATATCTCTCAATTTGGGGGGTCTCCTTTGATTTCTTTCAACAATGTTTTTGGTTTTTTTACATATGTTGTTAAATTTATACCTCTATATATATATATATATATATATATATATATATATATATGTGTGTGTGTGTGTGTGTGTGTGTGTGTGTGTTATTTTAAACATTTTAATGTTAATTATTTCAAATTCTAGTTATTGATTGTTAATATATAAATATCCACAATTGATTTTTTCTTTTGTCTTTGAACAATATGGCCTTGCTTAATTCATTAATTAATTCTTGTAGATTTCTTAGGATACTCATGATGTTTTAATATACAGTGAACTTTCTTTCTTTTCAAAATGCATGCATTTTATTTTATTTTTTTTTATTCTTAACGTACTGGCTATAGCCTCTAGAGAACAATCTTGATAGGCATGATATAAGCAGGTATCTTGACTTGTTCCCAGTCTTAAGGGGAAAGAATTCAGCATTTCACCATGAAGTATAATCATAGCTTCAGGTTTTTAATAGGTGTTCCATTGGTGTTCTTTTATATTTCTGAATTGCTGAGTTTTTATCATGCATTACTCTTGAATTTTGTCAAATGGTGTTTCAAATTGAAATGTTCCTGTGTTTCTTTTTTCTCCAATTATTTTGTTAGTATAGTGACTGTATTCACAAGATAAACCACAGATGTGGAATTATCTTATCCTTTTTATACATTTCTGGTTTTCTTTGCCCAAAATGTAAAAAATATTTTTCAAGTAAGGGATATTTGTCTATATTTTTTCTGTGAAAGTTTTGCATATTTTGATATTAAGATAATTCTGACTCCTTCCTCCTCTAATTTCTAGGTTTGTTCATATAGATTTCACACTATTTCTTTCTTAGATGCTTAGTAAATTTACCAATGAAAGCCTCTGGGTCTGGAGTTTCCTTTGTGAGAAAGTCTTTAATTACCAATTAAAGACTCTGAAAGATCTAGGGCTTTCAAGTCTATTTAGATCATTTGCATCTTCCTAGAATATATTTATTTCATCTAAGTTGTTATATTTACTGGCAAAAAGTTGTTTATAGCATTTCCTTATTAACCTGTAGACTCTAGATTATGTTTCTTCTTTCATTCCTAATATTAGTCATATATCTTCACCTTGTTCTCTCGTTAGCTAGAAGTTCATCAACTTTATTGATTTTTTTCCAAATTACCAGCTTTTGGTTTCATTGTTTTTCCTATCCCATTTGTTCTGTTTTCAGTGTCATTGAATGCTGCTTGTATCTTTATTATTTTCTTCCTTTCACTTACTTAGAGTTTAATTTATTTTCTTTGTCTAGTTTCCCAAGGTCAAAGCTAAGATCGAAGTTCACAAACTATGGACTATAGACCAAATTCAGCCTATTATCTACTTTTGTAGTGCCTGAAAGCTGAATAAATTTTACATTTTTATTTTTTTAATTTATTAAAAAATTTTACATTTATTTATTACTGAGACAGAGAGAAACCGAGCATGAGTAGAAGAGGGGCAGAGAGAGGAGACACAGAATTTGAAACAGGCTTCAGACTCTGAGTTGTCAGCACAGACCCCGATGTGGGGCTCAACTCATGAACCGTGAGGTCATGACCTGAGCCAAAATTGGACACTTAACTAACTGAGCCACCGAGGCACCCCTCATTTTTAATATTTGAATAAATAAAAATTGATATTTTATGCATGTGAGTATTTTATGGAATTTAATTTACAGCTTCTATAATTAATGGCTTTTGTTTTGTTTTGTTAAGAATACAACCATGCTCATTTATATATGTATTATCTATGGTTGCTTTCACAGTGGAATGACAGACTTGATAGGAATCATAGTAGACTACAAAAGCTAAATTGTTTCCATACGGTTCTTTACAGAAAATTTGTGAATTCTTTATTTAGATCATTGATTTTAATTTTTTGTTAGTTTATTTCTGATATAAGCCCCATAAATTTCCATTTGAATAGATTTTTTAATGCTGATTTTCATATTTATTTAATTCAAATTAAGTTTTGATTTCCTCTTGATTTCTTCTGGACTTATGAGGTATTTAGAAATGCTTTATTTAACTAACAAATGTGTGGGCATTTTCAAATCTCTTTCTGTTATTGATTTCTAATTCATTTTTGTAGTAGTGAGAGAACATAGTCTGTGACTTCAATTCTTTTAAATTCGTAAGACTTATTTTAT
The DNA here is from genome assembly GCA_004023845.1 of Helogale parvula. Classification (NCBI taxonomy): domain Eukaryota; kingdom Metazoa; phylum Chordata; class Mammalia; order Carnivora; family Herpestidae; genus Helogale; species Helogale parvula. Next base: position 8,408 of record PJEM01014310.1, read on the forward strand.
GACACATGATATGGTCTATTTTGTTCAGTAGTCTACCTATACTTGAAAATTATGCTATTCTAGTTTACAGTGTTCCATAAATGCCAGTTAGGTCCATTTGGTTGATATTGTTAAATTTTTTTTCTATTTTGTATAAATTATATGTTTCCTGTTGTTTTATCAGTTACTGACAAGGGCATGAGAAACTACAGCCATTGATCTGAATTTCTCTATTTCTCTTCCTGTTACTACTAGCTTTTGCTTTATGTATTTTGCAGTTCTGTTATTATTTATGTAAACATAAAGGACAGTTATGCTTCCTGGTTAACTTACTTCTTTGTCATTATGAAATGTCCCTCTTTGTCTCTAGTAATATGGTTTCTTTTGTGATACTTTTCCATCTACTTTTGCTATAGTCTTTCTGACTTTTTTATGATCAGTGTTTGCAGAGTTTACATATTTTTTCATTTTCTTATTATGTTATATCTCTTAATGTGGGTTTTATAAAGTGTGGTTTTTATAGTCGCTTTCATAATCTCTGCCATTTAATTGAGCATGTTTAGGTCATTTACACATAATGTAAATATCAGTGTATTCAGGATATTATTTTATAATTTGTTTTATATTTGTTGCATCTGTTTCTTATTTTTCCCTGTTTTTCTGCCTTTAAAATATATTTTAATGTCTCCATTATTTATTAATTAGCTAAAACTTTTCAGGTTTTAATGGTTGCTTTAATGTTTAAAATGCACATATTCACCTTACTACAATCTATCTTGAAATAATATACTCTTCATGTATAATGTACAAGATACATTCTTTAAAAAAAATGCTTAAAAAGAATTCCTCCTCATACTTTATACTATCATTTTAAACAATTTATTTCTGTATGCATCATAAGACTTAAAATGCATTTTTATTTTTAGTTTAGAAGTATACTTATCTTTTTAAAAATTAAAGATTTGAAATATTTTATATTTACTCACATTTTATAGTTTCTGGTACTTTTTATTCTTTGGGGAAGATCCAAGATTTGTGTGGTATATTTTTTTCTTCCTGAAGAATTTCTTTTAGTGTTCGTTTTAGTTTTGATCACCTTATAATGGATTCCCTACCTTTCCTTTTTCTGAAAAGATTTATATTTCACCGTTATTTTTTGAAGAATATTGTTGGATATAGGATTCTAAATTAACAAGTTTATTATTTTATTACTTGAAAATAGTTACCATTATCTTTTGGCTTTTATAATTCATTTTGAGAAGACTCAGTTGCTCTTTGTTTCTCTGTATATAATATCTCTTGTTTTTCACACTGCTGGTTTTGGAACTATTTATATATTCCTTGGTGCAGTATTTGTGTTTCCAGTCTGTAGTTCTTTGACCTTTTATAGTTGGCAGGTTTACAGTTGTTATTTCTTTAATCAAATTTTTATCTTCTTTAGCCATTACTTCTTAAATTACCTTTATTCTATTTTATACTAGGGCTCTAATTATATCATTTTACACTTTTTCAATTTATTCCACAGGTCCAGAGGTTCACATTCATTTTTTTTCTTAGATTTTTTCTCTTTTCTTTATTTTGGATAGGTTGTCTGGCTCTTCATCCAAGGTCATTAATCCTTTCTTCTTTTTTCCCTAAAATGTCTAATCTATATTTAGTCCCATTTGATAAAAATTTTAATTATTTAAATTTTTTTAAATTTTTTAATTTATTTTTGAGAGACAGACAGTGTGAGCAGGGGAGGGTCAGAAAGAGAGGGAGACACAGAATCTGAAGGAGGCTCCAGGCTCTGAGCTAGCTGTCAGCACAGAGCCCAATGCAGGGCTTGAACCCACAAACTGTGAGATCATGACCTGAACCAAAGCCGGACGCTTAATCAACTGAGACCCTTAAAAATTTTATTTTGATAATCTAGTTTTTACATTTAAATATTTTTGGTGTCTTTTAAAAATGTTCCATTTTTATCCTATTATGTTCCTATTTTATGTTAAACATATATTTATAATTACAATTTATTTTTTAGGATTTTTGTTTTATAATTCCATAATGTATATGATTTTTAGGTCTGTTTTTGTTAAGTGACTTTTATTCTAATTATGTGTCACCATTTCTGGCTGTACGACTTGTGTAGAATTGTTATTAGATATGGAACATTGTAATTTTTGCTTTCCTTTAAGTAGTGCGATTCTTTTGGTGTTTTATATTTTTTGGCCTAAAATTATTTTCTTGCATTTTATCTCTGCTTGCTTTTAAGCTTTGCTAGGAATACTCATAAGAGTAGAAGAGTATTCACTTCAGAGAAAGCTCAGCCACACTCCTTCAGCATTGTCTCTCTTGGATCTCCATTGAACGCTATGTGTTAGTACTAAAGAGTTTTGTGTGGTGGGTTAGAACTTGAGCCTCTACTTATCCTCTCTAAGCCCCTGGGATTGTTATGCATGTACATCCTTTGTCAAATACTAACAGGCAACTGACAGAATGGGAAAAGACAGTGGCAAATGGCATATCAGATAAAGGGCTAGTATCCAAAATATACAAGGAGCTCACTAAACTCCATACACAAAAAATGAATAATCCAGTGAAGAAATAGGCAGAATACCTGAATAGACACTTCTCCAAAGAGGACATCCAGATGGACAACAGGCACATGAAACGATGCTCAGCATCACTCACCCTAAGGGAAATACAAATCAAAACCACACTGAGATACCACCTCACACAGGTGAGAGGCACTAAAGTGAACAAATCAAGAGACTATAGATGCTGGCGAGGATGTGGAGAAACGGGCATCCTCCTACACTGTTGGTGGGACTGTAAACTGGTGCAGCCACTCTGGAAAACAGTGTGGAGGTTCCTCAAATAAACTATTGATAGAACTCCCCTATGACCCAGCAATAGCACTGCTAGGGATTTACCCAAGCGATACAGAAGTGCTGATGCATAGGAGCACATGTACCCCAATGTTCATAGCAGCACTGTCAATAATAGCCAAATCCTGGAAAGAGCCTAACTATCCATCACCTGATGAGTGGATCGAGAAGATGTGGTATATATACACAATGGAGTATTACATGGCAATGAGAAAGAATGAAATCTGGCCATTTGTAGGAAAGTGGATGGACCTTGAGGGTGTCATGCTAAGCAAAATAAGTCAGGCAGAGAAGGACAGATACCATATATTTGCACTCATAGGTCTAACAGGAGAAACCTAACAGAGGACCATAGGGAGAGGAAGGGGGAAAGAGAACTGGGGAGAGGGAGGGACACAAATCATGAAAGACTATTGAATACTGAAAACGAACCATGGACTGAAGGGGGAGGGGGAGAGATGGAAGGGGGTGATGGTCATGCTGGGGGGCACTTGTGGGGAGAAGCACTGAGAAGCATTGGTGTTACATAGAAACCAATTTGAAAATAAACTATTAAAAAAAGAGAGTCTCTGTGGTGAGTTAGAACTTGAGCCTCTACTATCCTCTCTAAGCCCCTGGAATTGGTACGCATGTACATCCTTTGTCTTTCTTTGCCCTGCTTCTCTAGGCACATACATCCTAGTACTCAATACTCAAGAATCCCTAAACAGATATCCATTACTTCTTCATCATAGCTTCCTCCTCTTCAGAACTCTGGCCTGCACTTCTAGCCGACACAGTTCCAAAACATCTGATTGCCATGTCCTCAGTTCAATCATATAAAGATTCCAAGGCCATTTGCTTCTTTCCTCTTATATCAAGTGGTCTAGAAATTGTCTCTAGACAATGAAATGAGGAATTGTATGTCCCACACTGTTGTCCAGTGTATAGGAATAGTTTCATGTGTTTTGTGCAGTTTCTAGTTGTTTCTGATAGGAAATCCTGTCTTTGTTTTTCCTTTATGGATAAAAGCAGAAATTTGTTATGTAAAACTGATACAAGAATCAATCTTAAATTTTAAGTTAAAGACCTGTATTAGGGGAAAAGTCTATGTGATCTTAGTTTTAACAATGAAGATAAGGCTTGAAATAATGGAAAAACATGAGCCTTATATACAATTGTATTTGAATGTTAGTTGTGTTACAATAGGTAAGTTATTTAGCCTTTTCACTTTCAAGGTCTTAAATTATAAAATGTTATTATTAAACCTACCTTATGCTATTGTTAGGATTTAGTGAAGTGTTTTGCATACATTTTGGCATTGTCATTTGATGTATGAGATCAAATCAAATAAAATGTAATCTAAAAATATTTGTTTACATTGCTTTTGTCACAGTTTGAACAATTTAATTTATTTAAATGTAAAACCTCCTAATTCTCAAATGTAAATGAGGAGAAAATAGTTTGATGTTTCTCATAAGTATAATTTTATTTATTATGTCCTCTATAAGATTCAATAGTAAATCAAGCACAAATCCCGAAGCAGATGACCTGTCAGCTACAAAGCAGAATGCCTTCACTTCTATTAGTTACATGTGTATCTAAGCCTAATTAGATATAACTGGATATTTTTAATCCAGTATGTTAAAACTTGCCTTCAGAAGAGACTGTCTTATTTTTACAATTACAGTATTTTTTGTTTGCTTCATTTTAACTGTTATAAGCTCCTTTTCCTTTAAACTATGATTAATGACAAAGGTGGTCACTAAAAATCTGTAATAGAAAAAATAGAGTGCAGTCTTAATATCTCCTTCAGTTTGATTGCAAATGTGGTCTCCTTTACTCCACTGTCCTTTCCCCGTCTTGAAGCGAAGAGTTGGAGGACATGACAGTGTCTAAAAGAAAATTACAGACCTTCAGTAGCTAAGGATAAACTCATTTAGGCAAAGCTTTTACTGTCTGCCATGTGCTAGAAATTTTCTAGGTTCTAGGGATACAGTAGTAAAGAAAAAAGTAACTTCATCACTATGAAGATTAAAGCTAACACTTACATAGTGCTTGCTTTGTGCCAAGTACTTTAAAAAAATATCAACCCACTAAAACCACAGAAGAACTGTACAAGGTGGGTAACATTATTTCCACAGACAGTGAAGCACAGAAAGGTTATTAATTTGTCCCAAATTCCATAGTTGTAACAGGCAGAGCTGTGACTAAAACCTAATGCATTACACTTAAAGATCATATTCTTATATGTGCTAGTGGATAGAGAAAGAGATAAATGATATTAAATATAAAGAAATAAAATATATAGTATATTAGATAGTTGTTCATGTTATGGAGTACAATAGAACAAGGAAAGAAAATAAGGGATATATGTATGGGAGACTTTTTTAAAGAGAATTATCAAGAAAGATTTCACTGAGAAAGTAGCATTTGAGTATAGATGTTGAATTTATATGTATATATATATTCTGTATATATTCTATAATATTTCTATTATATAACTTAAAATGTTATATATATGTGTATATATATAACATTTTAGTAAAATTGATGAAAAAGACTAAAACTTGCAAGTCAGTACAAGGATTAGTATATGACGTTTTTCAGTTTGCAGATATAACATGCTTAGGGGCACTTGGATGGTTCAGTCAGTTAAGCATTTGACTCTTGATACCAGCTCAGGTGACGATCTCAGTTTGTGAGATTGAGCCTCACAGTGGGCTCAGTGCTAACAGCACAGAGCCTGCTTGGGATTCTCTCTCTCCCTCTCTCTCTGCCCCTTCCCCATTCATTCTCGCTTTCTCTATCTCTCTCAAAATAAATAAACTTAAAAAATATAACATGTTTGAATATAACTACTGTCAATCAACATTAATTCAAACTAAAAAATGTCTAAAACATTGAGATACAAATTTGTAATGAAAAATATTAGTGACTTCAAATGGAAACTAATGGCTTATTTTCTTAAGTTTCTGGATGATTACTAATGCATTGTATTGTGATCAACTTTGGTCGTAAAATTGAATGTGATTGATCACTCTAAAGTATACACTAACGATGATTAATTGTACTGATTAAACACAACTGCTAAAACACTGCAATGATTTAGCTTGTTGCTATGGGAAAAAGTCCGCTCTACATATAATAATAAACTGAAGCAACTTATTTTACCTAAATGTGATATTTTTTCTGGGTTTGAATTGCATTGGGTATACTTGCATAGTTCCCTAACTAATAATGACTGATATTTAATATTTTTAATAAACATGTCTTAATAGAGGCCAAAAACATCATGATTTGGCCTATAGTAAATAATGTGCTTTGTAAGAAAAGAGTTCTGTTAATAGGAAATTAGATTGATGAATTAGAAACAAATGAAATAAAAGCCAAGTATCATTATACTTTTCATAATAATAGGCTTCTAACATACAAATATTGAAATTTCCTTGAAACTTGAATTCGAAATGCTTTCAAAAAATTCAAGAATGAAAATAATAAAGTGAGAAATGTGCAGCTAATGCAAATGGTTTAGACTTTTTATAGACTCGGGTAAATGGGTGGCATTCAGAATACACAAAACCAAAACAAGAAACCGCTCTACCACATCACATTGTTCATCAGTGCATACTGGTGAAAGGGTTTCACCGCTGATTGGATTTGCCTGACAGACCCAAGGAGGAGGAGAGCATGGACAAGAGCACCTCTCAAGGGGTTGCAAAGCCCTGAGGACTGGGACAAGTGCCAGGAAGAAATGAAAAACTGAGCTGAGTGGGGAAAAAAAAGACTTCTCTATGGAGACTATGTTAAGTCTGCCAAATCAACAGAATCAAATAGAGACATCTGCCAGATTTTGTTAACCAGAAAATTAGATTGATGAATTAAAAACAAAAATGAAACAAAAAGCCAAGTATTATTATAATTTTTATAATAAGAGACTTTTAAAGTAGAAATATCAGACAAAGAGATCTCATCATTCAGTCAAAAGAGCTCTTGAACATGTATGTGTTGTGCTTGATGCTGCCAAAACTTTTATCACGATGGCAGTTTTCTAAATGACAATCAGTGCTTTGATTATAGGCAGCTGCCAACCTAAAACCTTTTTATTAAAAATATTATCTTGAAACACAATTGCAAAATAAATTTTCTCATTGATATAATGCATGTTTATGCTAATGAGTTTCTTATGTGAATTATCAACTAGCAGTTAACAGGAAGGAATATGAATTACACTTAAAACCAAATCAAATGAAAACAAAAAACCTTACCACCACATAAATATTATCCAATTCTAGAGCAAGAAGGTACAGGATTTCTGAACAAGTCACCATTAGAATAGGTCGACAGATAAAAATGGAAACAAGGGGCGCCTCGGTGGCTCAGTCGGTTAAGCGTCCGGCTTCGGCTCAGGTCATGATCTCAGTGTTAGTGGGTTGAAGTCCCGCGTTGGGCTCCGTGCTGACAGCTAGCTCAGAGCCTGGAGACTGCTTCAGATTCTGTATCTCCCTCTCTCTCTCTGACTCTCCTCTGCTCGCACTGGCACTGTCTCTGTTTCTCAAAACAAAACAAAACAAAACAAAAAAACAAAAAAACAAACAACCTTTAAAAAATGGAAACAAATGGAGCAGAAAAAAGATACTAGTGTATAAAATGTTTAATTCATACTAAAATCAGCAATGTAGATCAGGAAGTAAAGAATGGATTGATCATTAATATTGTTGAAAATGTTGACTACTGTGTTAGTTTTCTTTTGCAAATTTCTATAAAAATCACCACAAGTTTAGCAGCTTAAAATAACACGTTTATTGTTTCAGTTTCCATGGGACAAGGCTAGACTGCAATCCAGGTGTTAGCCAGGACTGCATTCTCATCAGAGGCTTGATTGAAGGAAGGTACATCTCTGAATTCTCTCAGTCAGAGAGAATCGTTGGCAGCCTAGTCTCCCTACAAATTAAGAACTAATTCTTCACTTTTTTAATGGTCTTTAACCAGGGACTACACAGTTGCTTGATTTTCCTTGATGCAGTGCTCTCTCCATAGACCCCCCTCCCTCACAAGATGGAAGCCTATGACACCAGGAAGTGGGAGAAGTCTTCCTGACATGCATGCATACAAATATGTGCTTGTATATTTCTACAGGGAAGCACATGCTTGGATGCAAATATATATGTGTATACATATATGTGTGTGCATGTGTGTATTTATGATACAGAGATAGGTAGATACAGATACAGATACAAATATAAATAGATACATGGATGGATAGATATACAGATAGGTATAAATGTAATCATGAGGCTGCCATGTTTCATTAGTTAAAAACAAATCACAGATCCAGTATATAACCAAGACCAAGGGATTATACAAAGTATTAGTATAGGAAACATCCTTGGTCTGTTTATCACACTCCTCTGAGAAGCATCAAATGAGAATAAGCTCTGTCAGTACACAACTTTTGTCTTCATGACCTTAAAACTTCCAGTGAAAAAGTAAACAAAACACTAAAAGAAAAAAATAATAAAATTAGAAGAACATATTCATCTTAAATGAAAAAATAGATTTTACCTCTTTATAGGATAACACTTCATAAGTATAACATAAACATCTGCTTCAGAATAAATGTTTTCACTGGGATTCATACATGTTTGTCAGTTCTGGCAAGTGACAATGTGACATTTCTAGGTCTCTACATGAAAGAAAAACAATCCTTGGAAAGCTGTTTTGCAGAAACTTCTCTTCCATCTTCCTTTAACTAAAGTAGCCTATATGACAGTCACAAGTGTCATTAAATTTAAGAATCAACATACACCATTACTTTATGGTTTTTCTAAAAGGAAAACATGGATGAACTATTAAGATACATTATTATCAATTTGTTAAAAATTTTACTTACTAAAAGAACTCTTTTAGACTTTGTTAACTACATTTTTTCACACTTATCATTAAAAAAGAAAGCATAGGTAAAATATTGGTTAAGATGTCCTTAATATTCATTTATTTTCAGAGCCCAACTCTTTTATATCACCTGTCAACTCAAAGTCTATGGGAACTTCATCCACCAAACACTATAGTAATCTATAGTTTATCAAAAGAAACGGAAATGGAGCTTATATTAAAAGAATATTTCATTCTTAATGATACCCACATCAAATAAGTTAATTAGTTTTCGTCTTGGGAAAATAAGAATCTCTGTGTTTAGTGTTTCTGTTAAATGAGGCTGTTTTGCTTTCCTAAGGGTGCCATAACAAGTTATCATAAACTTGATGGATGAAAGCAAAGAAAATTTATTCTTTCATAGTTCTAGAAGCTACACATCTAAAATGAAATTGTAGGCAGTGATGGCACCTTCTGAAGGATCTGAGGAATAATCCTACCTTGCCTCCTAACTATTGGTGGCTGCATGGAATCTTGATGTTTCTTGGCTTATAGAAGTATCACTCCAACTCTGCCTCTGCCTTCACATGGCCTTCCTCTTTGTATTTCTGTGTGTCTCAAATATCTCTTTTGTTTCTCTCAAAAGGACACCAATCATTGAATTTAAGGTCCACTCTAAATCCAGATGATCTCACCTCAGAATCTTTATTAATGTATGCATATCCCATATTTTCAAATAAGGTCTCATTCACAGGTAGGTACCAGGGATAAAGACTTGGATATATCTCTTTGGGGGATATCATCCAACCCTTAATAAGAGTCAATAATATCCATGTTGAATGGTTGCTATGCCTAAATAAAAGCAAATTCTAAGTATAAAGAGCTATAAAATATTATTTTTTGTATTTTAAATCATTTGTTGTGGTATTAATATTGTTTTATTATTTGATTATTTAGTCACAGTTTTTATACAAAATTTATATTTTATCACAAAATTTCATGGATGCATATCAGGAATTGGAATATGTGGGAATACATGCTAATATTTTGAATGCACAAACAGGAAAAGAGCATTTAGTTATGCATTTTAGAATTAGAAACAAAACATCAGATTTCTGAAGATATGAATGACAGATAACACTGTCTTTTGAATTTGACCTCTCTTCCACTTCAAAGAAAACATGTAAAAAGTTGTCGGATTGTATTAGTTACTGAAAAAGAACAACACTTAAAACTAATGTGCTTCCTTTGTTGATATTTACATTTCTTTTCCTCAGAATTAGCCATATTTGTCATGGTAAATAGAGATACATATTAATTCCTTAATGGGCTCAAAATGGTAAATAGAGATACATACTAATTTCTTAATGGGTTCAAAAAGTAATTTCTATATCTTGGCTATTAGTTTTCTAGATATTTTAGTTAAATACTCCAAAATTGACTATTAGTTTCACTTCTTTAAGGACAACTGATGGTAAGAATAAATATTCTTAATTTTTATTCTTACCATCAGAGAATAACTCACAGTGGAACTGGTAGCAGCATTTAAACAATTGCTGAGGGGAATTCTACTTAAGTAGAAACCAATAATAAGTTTACTAGTTCCAATAAATGTTTTTTTCAGGTCTATACTTTTGCTTAGGAAGGTCTGTATTTGTAGATTAGTATAAACAACTTCAAATATGTATTTGTGCACATAGACAACTTTTGATGTTGAGAATATATATCTCCATTCATTTCAAAGTTTATTGGTATTAGCAAGCCACTTTCTCAAGAAATACTGCATTAAAGTGACCATCAATATTTTCATATAAAATGTGATATAAATATTGATCCAGGGTATTTATGGTTACTTATAGAAAGTGGACTTCTTTGTAAATATTTTACTGTCTTCTTTACAAGTCACCAAACTAAGCCAGGTTATGAATTGTAACAATTAGATACATTATATTGAACTCCTCACTGGATTCAGGGATTAAAGCAAAGATTATGCTAGTTAAAATTAGTCCAGTTGGTTTTAAAACCCACAGTTATTCCTCACTATAGAAACTATTTCATTTTGGTATCATTTGAACTCCTTTGTCAAAGATTTTTTTTATAATAAAAATGTTTAGTCTTTGATTTGTTCATTTTAGCCACTCTGACGGGCATGAGGTGGTATCTCAGTGTGGTTTTGATTTGTGTTTCCTTGATGGTGAGTGATGTTGAGCATCGTTTCATGTGCCTGTAGGCCATCTGGATGTCCTCTTTGGAGAAGTGTCTGTTTATGTCTCCTGCCCATTTCTTCACTGGGTTATTTGTTTTGTGGGTGTGGAGTTTGGTGAGTTTCTTGTAGATTTTGGATACTAGCCCTTTATCTGATATGTCATTTGCAACTATTTTTTCCCATTCTGTTGGTTGCCATTTAGTTTCCTTGATTGTTTCCTTTGCAGTGCAGAAACTTTTTATCTTGATGACGTCCCAGAGGTTCAGTTTTGCTTTCCTTTCCCTTGCCTTTGGGGATGTGTCATGTAGCAGATTGCTGCGGTTGAGGTCAAGGAGGTTGTTTCCTATTTTCTCCTCAAGGGTTCTGATAGTTTCCTGTCTGACATTCAGGTCCTTCAGCCATTTTGAGTTGATTTTTGTGTATGGTGTAAGAAAGTGGTCTAGTTTCATTCTTCTGCATGTTGCTGTCCAGTACTCCCAGCACCACCTGCTAAAGAGGCAGTCTTTTTTCCATCGCATACTCTTTCCTGCTTTGTCAAAAATTAATTGGCCATCCATTTGTGGACCCAGTTCTGGGTTCTCTATTCTATTCCATTGGTCTATGTGTCTGTTTTTGTGCCAATACCATACTGTCTTGATGATGACAGCTTTGTAGTAGAGGCTAAAGTCTGGGATTGCGATACCTCCCGTTTTGGTTTTCTTCTTCAATATAACTTTGGCTATTCAGGGTCTTTTGTGGTTCCATATGAATTTGAGGATAGTTTGTTCTAGATTTGAGAAGAATTTGGTGCAATTTTGATGGGGATTGCATTGAATGTGTAGATTGCTTTGGGTAGTAATGACATTTTCACAATGTTTATTCTTCCGATGCATGAACAGGGAATATTTTTCCATTTCTTGGTGTCTTCAATCTCTTTAATAAGTTTTCTATAGTTTTCATCATATAGGTCTTTTACATCCTTGGTTAGGTTTACTCCTAGGTATTTGATGGTTTTTCGTGCTATCGTGAATGGGATCAGTTTCTTGATTTCTCTTTTGGCTGCTTCATTTTTGGTGTATAGGAATGCAACTGATTTCTGTACATTGATTTTGTATCCTGCAACTTAACTGAATTCATGGATCAGTTCTAGAAGGCTTCTGGTGGAGTTGAATGGGTTTTCCATGTAGAGTATCATGTCATCTGTGAAAAGTGAAAGTTTGACTACTTCTTTACCAATTATGATGCTGTTTATTTCCTTTTGTTGTCTGATTGCTGATGCTAGGTCTTCCAGCACCATGTTAAACACCAGTGGTGAGAGTGGACACCCCTGTCGTGTTCCTGACCTCAGGGGGAAAGCTCTCAGGTTTTCCCCTTTGAGGATCATATTAGCTGCTGGCGGGGGTGTGGAGAGATGGGCACCCTCCTACACTGTTGGTGGGAATGTAAACTGGAAGCCGCTCTGGAAAACAGTGTGGAGTTTCCTCAAAAAACTATCCATAGAACTCCCTTATGACCCAGCAATAGCACTGCTGGGGATTTACCCAAGGGATACAGAAGTGCTGATGCATAGGAGCACATGTACCCCAATGTTCATAGCAGCACTGTCAACAATAGCCAAATCATGGAAAGAGCCTAAATGTCCCTCACCTGATGAGTGGATCAAGAAGATGTGATATATATATATATACATATACACACAATGGAGTATTACATGGCAATGAGAAAGAATGAAATATGGCCATTTGTGGGAAATTGGATGGCCTACAGGCACATAAAACGACGCTCAACGTCATCATCATCAGGGAAACACTAATCAAAACCACACTGAGATACCACCTCACACCAGTCAGAGTGGCTAAAATGAACAAATCAAGAGACTATAGATGCTGGCGAGGGTGTGGAGAGACGGGCACCCTCCTACACTGTTGGTGGGAATGTAAACTGGTGCAGTCACTCTGGAAAACAGTGTAGAGGTTCCTCAAAAAACTATCCATAGACCTCCCTTATGACCCAGCAATAGCACTGCTAGGGATTAATCCAAGGGATACAGAAGTGCTGACACATAGGGGCACATGTACCCCAATGTTCACAGCAGCACTGTCAACAATAAGCAAATCATGTAAAGAGCCTAAATGTCCATCACCTGACGAATGGATCAAGAAGATGTGGTGTGTGTGTATATATATATATATATATATATATATACACACACACACACAATGGAGTACTACATGGCAATGAGAAAGAATGAAATCTGGCCATTTGTAGGAAAGTGGATGGACCTCGACGGTGTCATGCTAAGCGAAATAAGTCAGGCAGAGAAGGACAGATACCACATATTTGTACTCATAGGTCTAACAGGAGAACAGGAGAAACCTAATGAAAGACCTGGGGGAGGGGAAGAGGGAAAGAGAGTTGGGGAGAGAGAGGGATGCAAAACTTGAGAGACTATTGAATTCTGAAAATGAACTGAGGGTTGAAGGGTAAGGGGGATGGGGGAAAAGAGGTGGTGGTGATGGAGGAGGTCACGTGTGGGGAAGAGCACTGGGTGTTGTATGGAAACCAATTTGACAATAAACTATTAAAATAAGATATTTAGTTAATTTGGAAATGTTTATTAAGTGCTGACTACATTTCATGCACCAAGTATGAGGCAGCCAGCCGCTAAGAACACTCACCTCCCAGTATTCACACCTTTGTGTAATTCCCTCCCTTGAGTGTGGGTTGGGTCTAGTGACCCATGTCTGATAAATAGAATAGAGCAAAATGACTGGACTGTCATTTCTGAGATTAGGTTACCGAAAGATTGTGACTCGGTCTTGTTCATTGTCTCTTGCCCTCTCACTCTCCTGCTTAGATGAAGCTGCTTCCATGTGTAAGCTGCCTTGTGGAGAGACTCACATGTAAAGAAAGAAAGAAAAAAAACAGATAGAGACCTCTGGCTATTAACTGGCAAGAAACTAAAGTCCTTAGTCCACCAACTTGTGAGGAACTGGTTCATGCCGAAAACAGGTGAGTGAGCTTTGGAGAGGATCCTTCCTCCCTAGAGCCTGGAGATAACCATAGTGTCAGCAGGTACCTTGATTGCCTCATTTTAAGAGAACCTGAGCAGAAGGACCTGCTTAGCTGATGCATAGGAACTTTGAGAAAGTAAATATGTATTGTTTTAAGGTGCTAAGTTTTTGATAGTTTTGTTATGTGGCAGTAGATATTTAGCACACTACTTGTGAATACTAGTGAGAAAATCAGAAACCATATACGTAAGGAATATAAGAAGCAGGTAAAGTCCAATACCTCCACTAAAGTTGGGGTGATTAAGAGCATTTTGATGGAGAGGTGTGTGTTCATGTGTGTGCACACACATGTGTTTTTACACCTGATGTAAAATATGTGACTATTTTTTTGAAACATACATTATTTGCTTCATAACTTTATTGGCGTATAGATTGATAATATTCTGAGAAAGCTCTTGTTAAATAAGAGATTATAGCACATCATAAAATTTCTATAGCCTCTCTGACCTGAAGTAGTAAATTCTTAATTTAAAATATGCTCCAGTATTATGGCTTCTCCCCCTGCAATGTTTTCTTTCAATTTTAAAAGGTGGATTGCAGATGTGACAATTATAGAAACTATAAATGAGGCAAAAGAAAGATTGTAGCTGGGTAAGCAGTTTAAGAAACAACCTGCTGTGTAACTTATTTGGACTCTGACATTGACTTGAATAAAAGCAATTATTTGGGAACATATTTGATGTAAATTATTTCTCTTCCCTTGTCTTAATTTTGCAAATAGACATAGCATTTATGGTGCTGCATTCATCAAGCATACACCTGTTTTAGAAACATGAATCAGTATCAATCAAGTACTACATTTGTTACATAAATTGACAGTTTAAAACATGCAATTGTAATGTATTTAAAAGATGGGAAAAGTATAAGTCAGTGTGATCAGTTTCCTTGAAAATGTTGTAGAATAACTCTAAGCAGAGAAAACCACCTTCAGTTTGTCCATTACTGAGAGGTGAAGCTTGGGGGAGGCTATCTGTTTAGAATTTTTTTAACTGAAGCTGATAGATACTTTCTTCCTTTCATATCCATACATATTTTGCTGTTATTTGGTATGGAAAAACATATCTTACAATGATGACACTTCATTTTTCTAGATCAAAAATAACCTCTTGTGGGAAATTGCTTCCAGCAGGCAGAGTTAGACATTTCTTTGTTTATATTTATAACATGTATTATAATTTTTAGTTTGTTTTGTTTCTTCTCCAAAAGAGAAAATAGAGGACTAGAAATAATTAATTCTGTATCAAAATACACACAATAATCTCAAGACAAAGAGAGTTGATTATATTTTTGGGGGCATATATTTCATTTCACTTTATTTTTGGTAGTGTATTAGTAGAAAAACATTAAAGATTTGCTCTAGTAATAGCGAAATTAGCTGCTTTTCAAGGAAGAAATGCCAAAAACTACAAGAAAATGTTTTATTTATTTTTATGTATTTTGTGGGGTAGAGGATCTGAGGAGGTATTGTACTAACAAATGTATACTCTTTTTGTTCTAACATAGAATATGTATCTACTTAAAGAAAAGGGACATGGCATACTTCTCAGAATGTTTGACTTTATGTTTTATTGACTATTTTGTTGAGAATCCCCTCTCTCCCAAATAAAAGCAAACAAACTTTTTATGACAGAAAAAAATTAATTTAATTGAAAGATTTACCTATTCTTACCTTTTATTTAATAACCTGGTACATCTCTTTAATTACTGAAAATCTGTAGAGATTTTTAAAATTGACTTCCATATCTTTTAAGAGATTTTGAATTCATTTAATATTCCTATGTACTTATGTTTTTCTTGTGACTGCTAGGTACTAAGTGGAAGGAAAAAGAATACAGAAAAAAATTATATGTCTCTCCCATGTATTCAGGGGTCAATCTATTTGAATATCTTAACGCATGATAATTCCTTCACTAAAGCAATACAGAGAGTATAAGACCTATGAGTGTTACCTTTATTACTTTATTTATACCTTTATTGTACCTTTATTAATTTATTTTATTCAAGTTGTTGCCCTGCAAGTTCAGCTACAAATATGCTCCATAGGAAACTGAATCTTAAATTGCTATCTCAAGTAGTGTACCAAAGATCCTTTCAAAAAGTCAATCTTTTTTAGTTAAATTTTTTTAAGTTTATTTTTTATTTTGAGAGAGAGAGCAAGTGGTGTAAGGACAGAGGGAGAAAGGAGAGAGTATTCCAGTAGGCTTCACACCATCGGCACAGAGCCCAATGCTGAGGTCAAACCCATGAACCATGAGATCATGACCTTAGCCAAAATCAAGAGTCAGCTGCCAAATGACTGAACCACCCAGGTGCCCCCAAATCTTTTTTTTAAATGATGAATATCAGAGCACCATCTGTGATTTTTAATGATAATATATGTTATCTGTAAAGATAATTCTAAATGAGGTCCTCTAAATATTTTTGAATAATGTTGACAAAATAGACATCCAAATTGATTCTTTTGAAATGAATATTTGATTTATAAATTGCAGTACATTTCTTAAAAATCATTTACTTATTACATATACAATTGTGCCACTTTCAGTGTTTTGGACTTGTACTGTTTACATAGGGTGTGATCTTCATTTTGGTATAATTTCTGGGAGCCCTTGAGACTATGTTTTTTTAATTCGTATTTGAATGTCACTGTGATTGAAGTAATTCTCACTGCCCTTAACTAAATTTATGCTTCCAGATGGAAAAGTTTTTGTTAATAGAAAAAGTGAATTAGTAGAAATGTCATCAAAATAAAAATTAGCTTTTATCATAAAAATTGCCAAAAAAGCTGTGAAATTACATTAAGAAATAACCTTTACTTTGCCACCGGATTAGGTTAATTGCATAGGAATATATATATTTTAATTTTTTGGGAAACTTATGAACTTAATCAACATTTAAATAATTTTAATAATTGATATTAGCTGATAAAACTGATAAAAATATAATGGCTCTTGCTATGCAGGTATTTTCCATATGTAAAGAAAAAACAATTGGTATTGAGTAACTCTGTTTATATGGATTGGCTGTAATTACACTATCTATTCCAAGCTAATACCTGTGATTGATACAAATCGAAAGATGTAGCAATCAATATTACATTGAGTGTATAAGTACATATTAAACACAAGAATAAGAAAGTGACTGGTGATGGAATTTAACCTTCCTAGTAACCTCTTATTTATTCCTATTGAGCTCTATCCTTTAAATAATAAAATGCTCTTTCTTTCTATTGCTATCAAAGTTTTTTATTGGGGAAAAGAAATTTTGTTTTACTTCATAAAATTCAATAAAAGAGGGGATATAGATTACTTAAGATTTATGTGATTTCAAAACTGCTCAAATGTTAATATATATAAGAATCATATGAGAAACTCATCAAAAAATACTTCTGATTCAGGACTTTCAGCTGAGATATGTATTTCGGCATTTTTAACAAACTCATTATTGTAAATACTGCTTGAAAAGCAAATTTTTAAAGAACAAGAATATACTCTACCTCCTGTTTTGGGATTTACTAGTATAGTTATGTATATATTACACTATGGCTAGTAAGTTTAGATAATTATAATGAAACTATATTCTTCGAAAGCAATATCAAGATACCTATTTATAGTTCTTATTTTCTTTCATAGAAGGTTTTTTTAAAAATTCCATTTACTAAGGAGAATTCTTCCCTATGACTCCTAAGATGAAAAAGGGAAATTTCCAAACTCTTTCTTATGTTTAATTTTTTAACGTTTTTTTTTTTAATTTATTTTTGAGAGACAGAGAGAGACAGCAGGAGCAGGGGAGGGTCAGAAAGAGAGGGAGACACAGAATCTGAAGCAGGCTCTGGGCTCTGAGCTAGCTGTCAGCACAGAGCCTGATGCAGGGCTCAAACCCACTAACCGTGAGATCATCACCTGAGCCGAGGCCAGAAGCCAGACACTTAACCGACAGAGCCACCCAGGCGCCCCAAACTCTTTTCTATGTTATAGTAATACCTCCTCAATCCATTATTTGGATGTTTTTCTCATTTGTCTTCTTAGCCTTTTAGAACCTTCTAGAGCATAGTTTTCATTTTTGTTTTCCCTAGATTTAGATATAGGCATATTTGTATTTGGATAAAATAACTCAGTAGTGATTGCAAATCATCATGCTAGATATTACATTTTACATTTGGGAAACAGAGGAATGTGTTCACTATCCATGAAAAACCTGATGAGATTTCTTTGTTCCCTCCCAAGTTGCCTGTCCACCTCCATTCTAAGACTTTCAAGGCGGTAATGAGCTCTGTTCCAAGGGGCATCTCTGAAGTTTCCTTCAAAGGGTTACAACAGGGAATATATAGAAGGTGTCACCTCAAGAACCAACTGCTTTTCCCCATTGGCTTTTCCTGACTTTGAATAAACTGACTGTAGTTTAGTTATTTATTTGAATAAATAAATAAAATTGTTAACTGAATGGTATAGGTAAACTCACTGGTCTTTACTGTAGAGTCTGAATTGAATTTAATATTGTAATCTCTTTGTAGACAACACCTAACTGTTTCAAGAACTAAGAAACTTTGGGCACTGTATATATCTGAAAGTGGGAGCATATCCCAACTTGAATAAGCTTAGGACTTGAGAATACATTTGAAGAAAACAGCTCCACAGAATTCTATTTGAGAAGTTCTTACTAAAGAACCTAAAATCTTAATTTGTGAATATGAATCCCAATTGGGCATTGCCATTGACTTAAAAATTTAAAGTCCTATGCTATGATTATGAAGTTCAGATGCTCATCTGAAGATCAAATTTGAAGATGGAGGCTTGCCTATCTAATGCTGGCAATACTTATTTTCTAATGCTTGTATGCTTGATTCCAAAATAACATGCTTGAAAAATTATTTAAAATCTAATACTGCCACTTGGTCTGAATTTTATTGACTATAAACTGGAATCTGAACACAAACAATAAAACCACATGGCAATGTCCAGTTATAAGGAGTTTACACAGATAATCCAGAAAGACATATTATTTTCAGATAGTGAAATAAAATCATAACTTAAATCTTATAGATAACCCAGAAGCTCATTTATTTATATCCCAGTTTGCAGATAATGTTATAGACTGGGGCTCCATAAACTTTAAAAAAATGTAAAAACATTTTTAGTTTTCAGGAAATACAAGAGGTGGAAGAGTAGAATTAGCCCTTGGATGTCATCTACTGACCCTTGGTGCAAACAATACATTATGGATTCAATATTTGAATGATCGATGATCAATATTTGCTGAAAATAGGGTTGGATTTCAAAGGTTCGATGGGTTTTGGAAATGGAGAGGCTTTGAGAGAAGTGTTGTACAGAGTAGGAATACATATATCTGGACATACAGGGGAAAGGAGTTAGATTAAAAAGAGAGAGAGAGAGAGAGAGAGAGATCTGTGTTTGGCCAGGGGAGAGACAGAGTCATGATTTCGAATGTTATCTAGAAACCTTTTAGTTTGTTTTGATCAAGGATAAGCCCCTGTTGAGAACACTGCAGGAGATCAATCTGATGGTGATGCCCAAAGAGATAAGTTTTACTAATAGCTGGGAACCATGCTAGAAGACTAGGTCAATTATCCAAGCATGGGAAATTGTCTAGAAGAGCAATAATAAAAATATAGAGGAAGAGATCATAGAAATGTTACCAGCATGAATATAATCGATCTGGAGTCTGAACTAATGATATATCTTAAATTAAGGAATGGACAAAGAATTTCAAACATATTTCTGAGGTTTTGAGTATGCATAACAAGAAAAAATTTAGTACAGCAAAATCTGGAAAGATGAGCCATTTGAAAGATTATGGTTTTAGTGGGACTTACTTTAGTTAATGAGCTTCTTTTTTAAACATTATTAATGTTTTTTACTTATTTTTGAGAGCGAGACAGAGCACAAGTGGGAGAGGGACAGAGAGAGAGGGAGACACAGAATCTGAAGCAAGCTCCAGGCTCTAAGCTGTCAGCACAGAGCCCGATGTGGAGCTTGAACCTGTGAACCATGAGATTATGACCTGAGCTGAGGTCAAATGTTTAACCGACTGAGCCACTCATGGGCCCCATAAGCCTAAGACTTCTAAATGAAAATGCCCAACTGCCAGTTAAATATAACAAATGCAATATTTATCAAGTAAGAAAAACAAAAACTTTTGAGAGAGATTGGAGGAGTAATTAGGCCTAGAAAAATACTAAAACATGGTGGTGTCTCCAAGATTGGGGAGGAGTTTGAAAGAGTCAGAGGTCCATTGTGTCAAATTCATATTTCACAAAGCTTTGTTTTTGGCCTCAGGCCTACAATTGCATTTTGAAGGTGCAAATAGCCATATTCTCACCCTTTGGGAATGTTCAATTTCTATTCAAACCTAAGCACTTGCTGTCTGAGTGACTGCATCTTGCTGCTTGCTAGTGTGAGGCAAAGTTGCAACAGAAGGTTAACAAAAGATTTTTCTGGTACGTGTATTTTCCTGTTAGAAGAAACATCAGCTTCATAAGCTGAGAATTATAATCTCAAGAAGGATTTTGCTTCAGGCTTATCTCTTCTCCCACGGGCTGTGGGGATGTGTGCATGAGCCAATTTGCACCCCTTCACAACACTTCCATTCATCTAAAATTACAATACTATCCTTATGTGAATTTTATACACCCAGAGGAATTAAGCTCATCATTACTATTACAACAAGGAAGCTCTCTTCAGAAGTTGCTATGGTGGAAGTTTTCCCAAATGATTCATTCACGTTTTCATGCCC
The DNA here is from genome assembly GCA_004023845.1 of Helogale parvula. NCBI lineage: Eukaryota > Metazoa > Chordata > Mammalia > Carnivora > Herpestidae > Helogale > Helogale parvula. The sequence goes on from PJEM01014310.1 coordinate 29,122, forward strand.
TACCTCCAAGTGTATAATTCCCCATTTCCATTTTTTATAGATACTTAACAGGTATTGTAACTGGTATTTTAAAAACTGATTTAAGAGGATTTTGGTAAGATTCACATAGTTTATAGGAAACAGACTATACTATATTTTGGCTAACAAATTATCTGGGTTCACAAATTATGCATGCACAGGCAGGAGTCTAGAATTACACAGTTAGCCCCAATGAGGATATGTTAAGGGCTTTTATTTCCTGATTAATGCAAGCTAAATGTCTGCCAAACACCTTTTCTAATCAGAATTCATCTGTCTTTCATATATTTCATCTTAAACACCGATCACTGAAACACCTACATTTAATCATCCAGAGCAATTCAGAACAGAGGATCTGTGTTAATGCATTTGGGGGTTATTTGTACACAGAGTAGACATCCCTTTTGGATCATTTAAATTGCTTTGTGTTTAAAGAAATAGAAATGAAAATTTCAGGGATTTTTTATTAAAATGATAGCCACATTTATATAAAATAAATTTCTACGTAAAGCAGATAATAAACTGCTTTCACTTGACAGTTTATTATCTCAATTATCTTTGTCACCTGAGAATGAACTAATTCAGAAATAGTAGTGAACAAGGGAAGGCTGCACTCTGTGCTTCCACACCCAGAGGAAGAGGTTAACAGAAAAACATGACAGGCCACAAGTCACGACATGTACTTGAAATGAAATGAAATAATAAATATACAATATATACATTATATATAAGGTACTTTTACCTATACACACACAAATACATAAGTTAATGCTTATTTTTTCCTAAAACACTGAAACAGTAACATTTTTATTTTATAAATTAAAACCAAAGGAACACTACATGCTACATTTTGTGAAACTACCCACCATTAGTTTGTAATCTTATACCTCATCCTCATTGTATCCAACTGATAACTGTGAGAAATACTGGCTTTAGAAAAAGAAAGTTTCTGAGGAGGTAGTATGTTCATGAGAAATTATGTTATTAATAATATACTTGCCTATAAGTGTTATTTCCCTACATATTATATAATTTTCTCAATAAACTGGCAAAATAGAAATTATTCACTTTTGCATTCAAGGCCAGAGCAGAAAAATTTGTAACACACATCTGACTAGAGGAAAAGTAATTAAAAGGGATGTGCCCTGATCCCTGCAAATGAAGAACCCAAGTTTAGTTCAAAGTCTAAGCAGAAAGAATCTTCTCTGCTGCATGACATTTCTATATCTGATCAGAAATGTTCAAAGCAGGAAAATACTGGTCACTATGCAGAGGGTTTAGACACACTCATTTAGCACCAAGAAAAAATGTGGAAGCATTGTCTAGCTGTTTCTGGATAAAAACAAAAAAAATTGAGACGTCATTGGTAAGGTGTCCAGATTATAGCCAAGCTACTCCATGATATTGCTTCCTGGGCATCCATTTTGTTTCACCAAGTGGTCTTCAAGGACCTTAAACTGACACTAGCTTTTCATGCATATGCATCCCTTGGACAGTACCCTACCCATCCAACCCTCCAGTCACAAGCAAATATAAGTTCCTAATATGACTTCCCCAAATCCTTTATGATAAATAGTCTTCCCTGCCTCCCAGGGCCTTTAGCCTTATACATTTCTTAGGTAAAACGTCTGGAGAGCTTACCAAAACCCTACACTTTTTGGTTTGAATTGACCAATCTCAATCTGGTCTTTCCCAAAGATTTTTGTTGAACCTGACTCACTGTGTAACACAGCAGGAGTTTACTTAATAAATGTCAATTTAACAAAATCGCATGATAAGGGCTGTAAACAGGAGATACCCTTTAGTGTATTTGGCTAGTTAAGCATCATGTCAGTTTCTTTAGTAAGAAGAAACCTGATAAATAACATCATTAATCTTTTATATTATTGTTTATTGTACATAAATATAAACATCAGTAACAATGTTATTTTCATGATCAAATGTAGGTTCGGATATTTTTGAAAAATCCCTTTTTCTAGAGTCTTGAGTTAAATAAATCTGGCTATGTAATATTGTGTTTAGATCGCTGGATGGAACAGATCAAAATTTGTTATCATATTCAAGAATGTCATTCATTTTTCATAGGAGTGCAACTCATTATAAAATGCATCATACTATTAGTATATAAATAACAAATACCTGGAGAGAATGGACACCAAAAATGTAAATTAAAAAATAATACCAATTACTTTCACTGAGCGAGGTTAAAATAACTTACTATTTTCTTTGTATGTTTGTGTATAGTTTTATTATAAATGGAAGTAAGATATTTAAGACCTCAGCTGTGTCTTACACTGCCAAAATTTGATTCCCAATTCTGCCATTTATTAACTCATGTGTTCCAGTTAGTGATTTTAGTATAAGATTCCTCATTTGAAATGGATTGGTTGTTGTGAAGCTAAGATTTAAATACACTTAGGCATGGAGAATTAATATTAGTATTAATTTATTATTAATTAAGGAAAATTTGAGAGATTTCTTTCTAATTTTAAAGAAGTGTTGGAGGGGCCCCTGGGTGGCTCAGTTGGTTGAGTGTCTGACTCTTGGTTTAGGCTCAAGTTATGATTTCACAGCTTTGTGGAATTGAGCTCCATGACAGGCTCTGTGCTGGCAGTATGGAGTCTGCTTGGGATTCTCTCTCTCTCTCTCTCTCCCGCTCTCTGTTCCTCTTCTGCTGATGCCGTCTCTGTCTCTCTCAAATAAATAAATAAATAAACTTAAAAAATGTGTTGGAAACCCTGATAACTAAGAAATACATCACAAAATATTTTCTTATTTTTTTTCTCTTTCCTTTTCTGTTTTTTTTTAAAGTTTAAGGTGTACAACATGTTAATTTGATACACATATATATATTGTAAAATGATTACCATCGTAGCATTAGATAACACCTTCATTGCATTGCATAATTACTATTTATTTTCTTATCTGCCTATTAGATACTCAGAGCTTACTCATCTTTAAGTGACAATTTGTACTCTTTGACCAATACTTCCTGATTTCCTCCAATCACCAGCCCTTGGTAGCCATCATTCTTCTTTTTATTTCTTTGAGTGTGACTTCACTGTTTTTTTAACCAGAATTATTTCATCAGATGATTTCAAGATTTATTATAAATCTACAGTAATCAAAACAGTGTAGTACTGGCTCAAACAGACAAATCAATAATTGGAGTAGAGCAGAGAATCCAGAAGTAGGCTGATACATACTTGGACAACTAATTTTGAAAGGCTGAAAAGGCTTTTGGAGTTAACATCTTGGGATTGATTTTAAAATTAAGATACAGCTTCTTCAATAGGAATGGAAGCTACTTTTCCTAATTTAATTTTAACTAAATACATACATATTTAAACTCCTCTCTGACAATGAATACCTGTGTTTTATTATTATATATAATCTATAAATTTAGATATAGCAAGCTATAAATCATGTACTGTTAACTTCAGTCACTTTATTTTTAAAAAATCTACGTAGAAAAAACAACAACAGGAAATAAAAGTATAGCTGACTCTGAGGAGTTAAGAGCAGTGATCTTCAATGTAGCAAAAAAAAATCTGTTTATAACAAATTGATCCTCAAAACCTTGACTACTAAAAGCATATGTTGACTGGAAGCCTTACTGATAACATACCATAGCCTCTTGAGATTAACATATGTGATTAATCACCTATGTGATTAACACATATTTTATATGTTATATATACTATATGCGGTATTTTTATGATAAAATAAGCTTTAGAAAATGCTTTTAAAATCCTAAGAGAAAATACATGCACAGTGCTATACTATATGTATCAAAAATATCTGCATGTAAATAAAGCCATACAGTTTAAACTCGTGTTAAGGGACAACTGTATAGTGAAATGGAGAGAGGACTACTTTGCCAAATATGTGACCATAAAGAAGCTATTTAATCTTGCTGAGTCTACAATTGTTTGTTTGTAAAGTTGAGATGTAAAAGGCTAAACATAGAGAATTTTGATTTAGGTGATATCAGAATAGAGAGTATGAAACTACCATGATCACAGATAATTATAAACTCTGTACAGTATAAATATACACAGATAAACAAATGCACATTTGTGTTATTTTAAGGCAGGGGAGAGTAACAAAAGCGGAAGAATTGATGGGAATTTGACACAGAAGCATTTAGAAGCTAGTCCAGAGTATCTCTTGTTGAGGTCTACATTGATACTAACTAGCTTTTTATATACCATGCCTAGAACTCAAGAAGAAATCTATGATGTTTGTCAGCTTCATCAAAGGATATAGTTTAGAGCTACCAGAGAAAATGAAAAATTAAGTATGGGAAAATACCAGAAAGGATAGAGAATCTCAGAATGTGCAGAAAATCCTTGGCTACAGAACTGTGCAAGTGTTGGGGAGGTCTCAGGGAACAAGAGGAAGGAACAGCTGGAATGCTGAAAACCTCGAGCAGAAGTTTCAACAGCTGCTAAATGGGAGCCATTGTGTTGAGATCTATCAAGGTGTGGGCATTAGTAAATGCCCTTTCCACTGAAAGCCCAAATGACACTTACATTAGGTACAAAGGGTAGATCTGTGAACTAAGAGATTCACTCTAGGAATAAGGGAACATTGAAGATAGCCTACCTTAAAAAAAAATTTTTTTTAATTTACATCCAAGTTATTTAGCATATAGTGCAATAATAATTTCAGGAGTAGATTCCTTAATGCCCCTTACCCATTTAGCCCGTCTACCCCTCCCACAACCCCTCCGGTACCCTCTGTTTGTTCTCCATATTTGAGTCTCTCATGTTTGGTCCCCTTCCCTGTTTTTATATTAGTTGTGCTTCCCTTCCCTTATGTTCATCTGTTTTGTATCTTGAAGTCCTCATATGAGTGAAGTCATATGATATTTGTCTTTCTCTTACTGACTAATATCACTTAGCATAATATCCTCTAGTTCCATCCACATTGTTGCAAATGGTAAGATTTTATTCTTTTTGATTGCTGGGCCATACTGCATTGTAAATATATACCACATCTTTCTTATCCATTCATCCATCAATGGACATTTCGGCTCTTTCCATTTCGGCTCTTTGGCTGTTGTTGATAGTGCTACTATAAACGTTGAGGGTGCCTGTGCCCTTTCATAACAGCATATCTGTATTGCTTGAATAAATAATTAGTAGTACTATTGCTGGGCTGTAGGGTAGTTCTATTTTTAATTTTTTAAGTAACCTCCAGACTGTTTTCCAGAGTGCCTGCACCCATTTGCATTCCCACCAGCAGTGCAAAAGAGATTCTCTTTCTCTGCATCCTGGCCAACATCTGTTGTTGCCTGAGTTGTTAATGTTAGCCATTCTGACAGCTGTGAGGTGATATTTCATTGTGATTTTGATTTGTATTTCCCTGATGATGAGTGATGTTGAGCAGAAAATAGCCTACCTTAATGAAGCACAAAAAACAATTTCCCATTTTTACAATATATTAAACCAGCAACTTAATTGAATGCTAAACAAAAATTAATATTCCTCAGAATAAAACAACAGAAGTCAGAGTCTCTGAAATGTGTTATACATAATATAGTAATCTTGTGCATGTGAAGAAACAGGAAAATCTACTCTGTGATGTTGGAATTAGTGTAAATGGAATATAAAGCTATTATCAGAGAATTAGATAAGTGCTTCTCAACTGGGACATTTCCTGACTCCTAAAGTGGATATTTGGCAATGTATCATGGTATTTTTTATTGTAAAAACTGTTGGGGCCGCAGCTGGCATCTAATAAGTAGAAGCCAAGGATGTTGCTACACATCCTACAATGCAGAAGATGTCCTTCCCAGACAAACTGTTACCTGGTTCAAAGTGACACTACTGTGTTCACTGGGAGAGTAGGCTAAATAGGTGATGGGCCCTGGGTGTTATATGTACGTGATGAATCACTAAATTCTACTCCTGAAACCATTATTACACTATACGTAAGCTAACTTGGATTTAAATATTTTTAAAAGATGGTAAAAAAAAGGTCATAAAAATGAGTAGAAGCTTCTTATTAGTTTTCTATCACTAAATAAATTACACTGATTCAGTGAAAAGAAAACAAAATGGCAATACTGCTCAGAAACTCTGACTTAGAGGACTATAATGTCATAGTAAATGAATGCCTGGAGATTCTCAATAGATAATTAATCTTTGTAATTAAGGAAATGAAATTTAAAACCACAATAAGATACTAGTTTATAATCACTACAATGCCTACAATTTTAAAAAGGCAGAAAATTGCAAGTGCTGCTAAGGATGTGAAGAACTATAACTCTCATGTATTGGAGACTGGAATATAAAATGTCATATTAACTTTGTAAAACAACTTATTATTTTCATAAAAAAGTAAAACCTAAACTCCTTATATGACACAGAAATATAATTCCTATACACAAAGTAAGTGAAACTTATGTACAAAGACTTACATTTAGTTTCAGAGCAACATTATGCATAAGAAGAAAAAAAATGAAACAGTCCAAATGTTCATCAACTGGTGAATGAAAAAAATATGAATAAGGGATAAAATGTTATATGTTGCAATTTGAGTAAGTTTCATAAACATTATCTTTAGTGAATAATCAGATGCAAAGGAAAACATATTGTATGTTGCCATTTGTAAAAATGTACATCGGGGCGCCTGGGTGGCTCAGTCGGTTAAGCCTCCGGCTTCGGCTCAGGTCAGATCTCACGTT
>PJEM01014311.1:0-35827 GCA_004023845.1 Helogale parvula
GGGGGGAGTGTCGCTGGGAGCCTGCCTGCACCTCAACCACTCAGGGAAGTTGGGGAGGCTCGGGCAGGAGTGGCCTGGCAGGGACTGGCGCAAAGGTGGCGCGGGTTTGGGCTCCGTCCCTCCCGCCCGCCCGCCGGCGCTTGGTTTGTATGCAGGGCAGGGCCCGCCCGTCGGGGAGGGAGGCCCCCCGCCCCGGCCCCTAGCCATTGAGCGCACTCCTCGCCAGTTCTGCTCCGCTTCACGCTGCACACAGACCCCCCAACTGCACACAAAGGCAGCTGCCAGAGCCCGTGAAAAGTGATCAAATTATCAAGAACTTGACCTCACCGAGGGGCGAAGCTCCGGCAACCCCCAAGCCGTATGCTAATGGCGCTCAGGGGCTGACTCCTCGAATAATTCGATAAAGGCCGCTTTGTTAGCGGCGGGGCAGCCCCCTGCCCACCCCTTCAATCCCCCCGCCCCCACCCCCTACCAGCCGCTGTCTCTCTTCCATCGCATTTGCATCCCAAAATCCCCGTCCTCAGCTCCGGGAGAGGATTGTTCCAGCCTGATTTATGGGGTGAAGGCGAAGGCTGGTGCCTTCCCCGCCAGCGACCCCTCTGCAACCCCAACCCCCTCCCTTCTCCCGGGCCTCTCCACTTTGGGGTTCCTGCTTTGGCGCTGGGGGATGGAGTGGGGGCGGGGAAACAGGAGGAGTAGGGGGAAAGCCGGCAAGTTCCTCCCGGGTACGGAAAGTGTACCTGGAGAGAGCGCCGAGGTCAGGTACCTGGTCCGGGCGCGGCCGCTCCGCCGGGCTGGAGTCCGCTGGGCCGGCACTGGGCTCCTCCGGGTTCCTCCGGCTCGTGCGGGCCGGGGCGGCCAGCGGGGCGGGCGCTCGCGCACAGAAGTTGTCAGAGTCATTTCTACTTTCGGTTATCTAGCTTTATGACGGCTCTGTGGCACTCATACAGCTAGATAACCAAAGAGAGAAACGGGCCTCCCTTCGCCACCGCCGCTGCCGCGCCGTGGGCCCCACGTGCCGCTGCACTCTGGGCGCGGGAACCGGAGCGGGAGCCGCTCCCGGAGCCCCAGGCGCACGCGGAGAGCCAGAGGGGACCGACGGACACTCAGACACACTGACTCCCACGGCCAAGGCCGGCAGCCCCCGCCCAGCTCCCTCCCTTCCTCCTTCGCCCTCCTGGCGCGTCCCTCCCCGGGTTCCCGTGCCGTGCGTGCGGGCACCGGCGCCCGCAGCCCGCTCCGACGGCGTCCCAGGGCGCACTGAGGGCCCCCGCGCGCTGCGCCTCGGCTGCCTCGGGCGCCGCGGCCGCCCCCAGCGCACTGGACCGCCAGCCCTCCTCTCGCACGCTAATCGCCCCGCGGGGAAGTGACGTCAGTCCGGGGCTCGGCCAATCACAGGCTCTCATTCAAATCCCAGCCCCCTTCCCGCGCTCCGCACCACCCAGCCTTACAATGGCCTCGGCGTTCACGGCTTTCCTTCCCCGAGGCCGAGAGAGCGTCTACTCTGCCCTCAAAAGCGTCGGGGCGGCGCTCCCGTGTGCGCACCGTCTGGCCTTTCCCCCCACGCTCCTCTGCCTTCCCCGAGTGCCAGGGAGCCTGGCAGTCACCGCGAACCTTCAGAGTTAGGGAGCTCCGGTGAGGAGGTTTGGGGACACACGTGGTGGGGCGTGGTAAAGGTCTCTCCAGGGCGGCCAAGTGCGCGCTTGGAAGGGGCCGGTTCGCCTTTAACTTCCTTCTTTTTCTCCCCATGCCCGGCACCTTCCAGCACCAGCCCACGCGCGGAAACTGAGAGCGGAGGGAGGAAGTAAGCGCCAGAGTCGATGTCCCACCCATAGTGTTCTGAGCCAAGCTGCACGGGGGCCAGGCCCCGGTGCCCGCTACCCGGCTGCTGGGTCCCTCCTCTTTTGAAGAGTCTACGAAGGTACAACTGATTGTGTCCGGCGGCTCGGAGATGTCCTAGGCCCGAACTAGGCTGCTGGTTAAATTCATGTTCCACCGAAAAATGCAAACACAAAGCGGCGCCTCAGCCCTCCTTCTGGGGCTCTCAGCACCCACCCCTGCCTACTCACAGCGAGTGGGTCAACACAAAAAGGGGCTGCCACGCTGGATCTCCCAAAATGACCCCCAACTGAGCCTGACCAGCAGACCCGGAGGCTCCTTTTGCAGCCTTCCAGGGGTGAGTGGCCCTTGTGTGCCCCTCCTCGCTCACCCCAGCCATCACTAGCCTCCTCCTTAATGCTGTGGCTACCCTCCAGCCTTGGGTGCTGGGATTCGCCTTCCCCTGCCAGTCACCCTCAGGATGCACAAAGATAAAATATGAAAAAAGGTGATATTTTTGCTCTCAGGTGCTCCCAGAAAAAAATTTCAGTCCAAGACACAGGGAGAGATTCGGAAGCAAAACGGCCAGGTGAAGTCCCAGCTTTCGGTGGCCCAATATACATGGGTTTTCTCCACTCGGGGGCCACCTTAATGCTGCCATCTGCGAGGACCACCCTAAGGTTGGGCAGAGGCATCTATATGAGGGTACATTTTAGGAGGGCCTGGTGCACTGAACCACTCTGAGCCGCGCAAATCCCTGAAGAATGGGTTCCAGAGAAGAGAGCTGAAGCGGGTGGCTTGGGAGGGATCTCATGATTTTTCTAAATATCCCTTTCTCCCCTACTTCCCCCTAAAAATGACACATCTCCGCTTTGTCAATTTCCTGATGCTGCCAAGTTTCTGTTGCCCCACCGCTTATCTCAGTATTGTTCTATTTCCATCCTGACCCTAAATCCAAGGCGGCCTGCATCGCGCTCCCATCCCAGCCAGCTAGTGCCCGACCAGACCTGGCATTTACATGTCTCCCTCCAAATCCCATTTTGCACACACATCCCTTTTTCCAGAAGGCAAACAAGAGCCAGACCGAGCGGCTACAGTGGAGAAACAGAGAGGGTGGCAGCAGCCCTTGGGAAGGAACCACCGAATTTGGGCCCGAGACAGTTAATTCCAAAGGATTACCATAATTGGGAGGCGCCCCTTGCTTCCCCTCCTCCCGCAGCTCCAGGAACCCGCACTGTCTCCCCATCTTGGTGTGTGTGGGGGCGGCCTCCTGAGCCCTAGTCCTTCTGGGCCACCCGGGGTGGGAAGGGTGGGGCTGCGGAGGCGGGAAGGGGCGGAGAAGCAAGGTTCACCTGCGGGAGAAGGGAAGGGAGAGAGGGAGCAAGGGGGGGGGGGAGAGATCGAGGAAGGAGCCCCCTCCGAGTGTGATTTAAGCAGGATGCACAAAATGGCTCCTCAGCGAGGCTCACGGTAACACAGCAGCGCCGGAGGCCCCACTGGCAAGCTGAGGGCGGGTGGGGGCTCTGGGAGAAAAAATTAAAAGCCCGATTTGGATTGAATTCAAATGTGGGAGGCCACTGTCATCGGGGCCACATCTCTGCTGCCCTTTTTGGGAAACCGAGTCCCTTCGTGGGGAGCAGGTGCAGCTGGCTGGGGGCTTGTGTGCTCTGCTTGAGTGTGACTGTCTTGCTATCCCTCCACCTCCACCTCCAGCACCTGGCCATCGTAGCACCACTGCCAGGAAGCAAGCCACGGGGACATCTGGTGAGTAGGCCGCAGGGAGGGTGCTGCTCTGGTGGGTCAGGACTGGCTGAGTCTCTGTGGCCTGGCGCCTGGCCTCTGCCGCCTAGCAGAGCTTAGACAGGGGCCAGAAAATGGTCCAGGTTGATGCGGGGTGGAGGAACACCTCCTCTGGCACCACCAGATGCCCGGCAGGATGTCAGGCAGGACCTTTCCAAAGCAGGGCAGGGAGAGCCCCATCAGCCCGGGCCCATCACCCTTGAGTCTGCAAGTTGTATGCACCTGGTCTCACACCAAGCCCCTGGCCGGGACCCACAGGCTGCTATGATCACGGGGAAGCACACACTAGGTCTGGCTGAGTGTGGGTGCTGATAGCAAAGCGCCTGTGGTGGCGTGGCCGGGCCCTGGCCACGGTGCTGAGAGCTGCCTCCCAGACCTCTCTCTCCACAGCTTCATTTGCCCCAAACTTCCCTGTCTCTCCCCAAACCCGAGTCAGAAGCTACCAGGAGGAAGTAACCGCAGCCCGAGAGAGAGCCCCCCTGGCAGGTGTCTCCTCAAGGGGAGGCTTGCTTCCTAGGTGTGTCTACCAAGGGCCAGAGACTCCATTTTTCATATTCAAACCTCCATCAAAAGCCAGAGAGGATCCTGGCCCCCACCCCCATACCTGTGTCTATAGAAATGCCCATTCTTGTGACAGCCACGCGTGTGCCCTGTACCCCTTCAGATTCATACAACTGCAACTTCCCCCCAAACACACACACACTCTTGGCCCAAATACCATGTAGCAGCCAGCCCGACGCAGGTGCCCGTGCACACACATGTCTATGCAAGCACTCTTGTACCCGTTGGTAACCTCAGCTGCTTGGGCTGCAAGCTGGGCTTTGGCCCCAGTTCCTGTTTCCTGTTGGTGGTTACACAGGGACCGTGATGACCCACAGGAGTGTGTCTCCCCCAGCCCCAATTCAGGACACAGTGAATTAAGGGATTAAATGGAAGTAGAGGGGGCAGTTCTGACTCTAGCCAACAACCCTGTTCAAGCACCCAATATCCTGTGGCCAGACTTGCCCTGATCCAGAGGCTGGGAGCCTGGGGTACATGGACTCCCCAAGCCCCAGCAGGGACCTGACATTTGCCAGGAACTAGCGCTCAGGAAAAGTCCTGAGCCCCTGTGGGCCTTATTTAGGAGACAGTATCACCAGATCACCCGTCACATCCTAAGCTAGGTCCAGGGTGCCCCCTCCTGTGTTCCTCCCTCAGGCCCTCGCTTTGATCAATCCGGGTCTTCCTATTGTGTGAATTCTGGGAGTCCAGCAATGAACTAGGGCATATGGACCCAGCTTCCTGCGCCCAAGGTCCCCAGGGATTCCACACCCACCTTCAAATTCACATGGTCACCTGGGCTATAGTGCCTTCTCTGGCTTCCACATCTGGCCTCCCTTTTCTCAGAAGTGAGGCTCAGGCATCCAGGGTGTGGGCTCTGGGGAGCCCCAGGCTGGGCAGAAACCCAGCAACACCCCCCCTGAAAAGGCCTGGGCAGAGCAGCACCTCTTCCCTGGGATCTGCAGGAACTGGCATTGCTAATGGAGGTTCCTGCCACGGAGCCTCTCATGACACCCCCCCTCCCCAATGCCCACCTAGTCTACCCTCTAGTCTCTGCCCCCTGAGTTAAAGCCAGATCCTCAAACTCTATCCTTTCTCCCTCTACAGCCAAAGCACCCACCTCCTCCAGGATGTGGCCAGCTCAAAAAAGGGCTCCCTTTCAGCCCCAGCACCTGAATTTCTCCCCAGTCACAAGGACTCAAACCATGGATTTCTGAATGCATGCACTACTCCCGTGATCTGACCCCGCGGCCTCTCCCAGCTTCTGCTACCCCCCTGCTTTGCTGGGGGGCCAGCCGAGATTCTCCCCCACACTGCCTTCTCCCAGAGAAGCCCCCCACCACAGCCGCAACCTCCACGGCTGTCCTCATTCTTCCCAAGCTCACCAGAGCCTGGGCTGGAGGAGGCTGCAGAGACACCCTCAAACAGATCCAAGAGGCCTGTTCTCCGGCACAGGGTGGGGGGTGCCACGGCTGGGATTGGGCGGGGTGAGGAGCAGAGCAGAAAGGCTTTCCCAACAACTTCCCATTACAGAAGGGGAAAGCGTGCCATAAATCCTGTCTAGAGTGGGGGTGCTGTGTGTTGCATTATTTCTTAAAATGTTTTTCCCCAGGAAGCCACTTTCTGAGTTATTATTTTTTGCGAGGGAGGGGATCAGAAGAAAGAAGGGGGTCTGGAGCAAAGGTGAGGAAGGGGGCGGTCCGGGGACTCCCGGAGACCTCACTTCGGAAAGAGTCTCTCATTTCTGGTGAAATGCAGTCCCGCAACTTCCATCCGGCCCCGTGCCCCTCCCCTTTCTGCACACCCAGAGTCCTCACCTCTGGGCGCTTCCTACTGCCCCACGACCCTTGACCTTGGCATTGGCGATTTGCAGAGGATGTAGGGTCAGGCCCCCGAGGCCGAGCCCCGCCTTCCACCCGCAGTCAGAGTTCACCCCTCACCCCCGCCGGGCAGCGACGGGAAGCCCCGCGCCGTGGGTGCTGCCCAAGGGGGCCGAGCGGGGATGCCCCAGCCCCCTCGCCCAGTCCAGACCAGCTCCCTGACGCCGCCCTAGCCCCCTCTCCCCAGCCTCGCTGAGATACAGCAGGCAGCGGCACTTACGGACCGGGAAGGGGGCCGGGGGCCCGCGAGGCAGCGGCGGGGGTGGGGCGGCTGCGGGGACAGCGGCTCCGCGGCCCCAGACGAGGCGCGGTCGCGGGCCCAGGCCCGGCTCCGACCGCTCTCCAGGCGCCCCTGCCTCGGCGGGCGCACGGCCAACAGCCGCGGGAGGCGGGCCTGGTAGCCGCGGTGCGGGTCTCCCGGCGGCGCGCGGCTTCTCGGGGCTCCGAGCGGCTCCCAGCGCCGCCTTCTCGGGCGGGCACGGCCCGCAGTGACGTCAGCGCGGCTCCCCCCGCCCCCCTCCCCTCACCCCGACCAGTGCGGAATGGAGGGGGCGGAGGCAAGCTGCGAGGGGCGCCCAGCCTCGCGCCCCGGCGCTTCCTCCCCCCACCTCGCCCCGCTTGCCTCCCAGCTTTGCCCGGAGAGTCGCGGCGCCATTCAAGCCTTCCGTCCCCCCACCCCCCACCCCCGCGCGCTGCCAGGCTCGTCCAGAGCCACCGACAACCTGGGAGGTGGTGGCGAGCAGCGGGTTGGAAGCCTCGCAGGCAGCTCTGAGCTGAGGGATACAGGCTGCTTTGGGGAGAATGGAGAGCAGAGGAGATGGGGGTGTCTGCGCTCTGGGCTGAAAGGGGGGCCTTTTACTCTAAGCAAGTGTTGGTTACGCCGAGGGTATCCACGCTGGGCTGATGGGTCCGGGGAGGGGGGAGCTCATGTAAGCTCGGAAGGAATATTTTAGCTTGTGAAAAGGTGTCCCTTTTGCGGCCAAGGGTTCGTCCTGCTTTTCCAAGACCCAGCGCTGCTTTTCCCCTCCCCCATCCGCCCTCGGCTGTGCCCCTGAAAACTCGGAGCGCGGGGCTGTCTGCGCCCCGGAGCCGCTGTCCAAATGCTGAACTCGACCTCCCGAGACGCTGGCTCGCGACGCCCCGCTCCCCACCAATCTGCGTTGCCCGCGGGGGAGGGCAGGGGGCTGTGGGACTTACAGCGCGAAGCTCCGGGAAACTTTGGTGTTCCAGGACGGTGTAAGAAAGCTCCAGCGGAGGAGGGCGGTCAAGGGGAGGCGGGAGCCGAGAGAGCAGGCAGAGCAGCGCTCCTGGTCGTCGCCCTGCCAGGCCAAACTGGTCTTCCCCGCGCGTCCCGGCCGCTCGCCCCGGGTCCCTTTCGCCTGCGTGTTTCTCCCGCCGGCACAGCAGGGGAGGTCCCTCCGGCTGAACTTGTCAGCGGGTCTCACCATCCATCACGAGCCAGACAGACAGGCCAAGTTCACGAGCAACGCTGTTAACCCCTTGCAAACCAAACACCTCCCACAGGAGGGAGCCGCCTGGCTGGGGCGCGCTCTCTCTGATTCCAGAGGCACCACTTCCCACAAGCAGTGGCCGCTGAGGCTTTTCTTCTTCTTCCCTACTTCTGTCTTTTCTGAACAACTTGAGGAAAGGGCTAGAAGAGGGAAAGAGGATTTGTTCCTCCGCCATCACCTCAATGCATTTCCTGATCATGTTTCCTGTCATTTAACTTACTTACTCTTTCGCTCTCCGTAACCTCTAGAGTCTCCTCTTCTAAATTAGTTAGATATCAGTGTAACTCACTGCTTTTCTAAATGTCTTCCCCTTCTCCCATTTTGTGACTGTGCTCATTGTGGAAAAATGGGAAAGTTCAGAAAAACATAAGAGATAATGGTAATTGGCATTCATTGCTATACCTAGAGGCCTGACTTTAAAAGAAAAAAAAAAGAATATTCTTATTAAAAGAATCTAGATTGATGCTTTTATGGGATGGGGTGAGCCAAGGGGCAGGGGGTACCCAGCCTTTCTAAACTGGATGGGGAAGGAAAAACAAAAACAAATTCTGAGAAAGGGGTCAGAAAGAGAGACCAGTCCAGAGAGAAACTGCTAGAGGAGACTTGGGGAGACTCAGGGTAGACCCAGAGAGAGTGCATTTACAGCCTCTGCTGTGGAATCAGGGCAGAGCCCACACACTTCCTTCCCCTTCTCTACCTACTGACCGCTATTCTAGCCCCCAAAGCCCAGAGAAGCCTCTGTCAGGCTTCCTGGGCAGCCCAGCTCCTGAGCCTGGCCCAGAATGGAAGTCTGGGCGGGAGCGAGGGGGTGGGGGGTGGGGAGGCTGGGGAACCCCAGTCATCTCCCAGAGAACTTTCTCAGCCTCTCCCTGTGGTCAGGCAGACTTGGGCCACTTCCCCCCTCCCCCCATGTCCTATTGAATTCTTGGCGTCTGGTAGCTGGCGGCAACTGGGGCGACCTACCAACTTTTCCCCTGGGCATTTTCTCACCCCCTCCACCCCCCAGTGCTTTCTTTTCTTCTCCCTTCGCTCTCTTTGAAAGGAGGCACCCAGGCCCAGAACGTGTTCTGCAGTTTAACTACTTCCAAATTCTTTGTTCAGGTCACCCTGGGACTCCATTGTCCGCTATTGAGAGCGGGAGCGGGCGGGCGGGTGCGCCTCTGCCCGGCAGGCCTGAATCCATTAGGCCGCTGCTCTGGCCCCAGCGGCCCATTGAGGGGCCCGCCAAACCGGGCGCCGGCGGCCCCCCTCCCATCCTCTCCACTCCCGCCCTCAGCTGCCTTTTTTTGGATGCCGCAGCAGAGTCCCAGGATGCTGGTCCACAGCGAGAGGCTTAACTGGGTCTCACCCTCTCTGGAGGGCCTGGACCACAGGTGCAGGCCTAGTATGATTTTGGCTGACTCTGCCCCGGCCTGTACACCCTCATTAGGGTCCTGCCCAACTTGTGTCGTTTGTCCCTTGGTGCTTGGACCTGCTGAGCAGCTTTTCAGGAAGCTGTAGCCCTAACCTCTGGAGTGGAGGTTGAGGGGACAGTCAGTGACACACCTCCTTGGACTTCTCCAGCTTCCCAGCTGCACTCCTGCAGCCTGGATTTCCCTTCCTCTTTCCTCCGGGCCCAGACCCCAGCTCTTAGTTGGCCCAAGACTTCCCTGCCACGGGGCCTCAAAGGCCAGTCCCCCACCCACCTTGGTGACTCTGCTCTAGTTTCCTGAGAAAAAGACAAAAGGATCCCAGGGTGCTATGGCTGGTGCCAGAGCTGTTTGTCTCTAGTACCCCACCCACGGTCTCCAGCCTCAGGACCCACAAAGACAGCGACAGCATGAGTCCGCCAGAGAGCTCAGCCCCGTGTTGCACACCTGTGCCCCGTGGCACGCCTCAGCAAGAGTCCCCAGCTCCCTTACGGAGGTGTATGCTCTCTGAGCCTGCGAAAGTCCTAGAAGGGACTGAGCATTCAGCCTGAACCCACCTAAGATGGCGTTTCAGAGGGGCCAGCATGCACAGGAATGCCCAGGAAAGGGTCGGCTGCTGTTAATGTATCTTCTTGGTGCCTGAAGGTTCTTTGGCGCCGCCCCCATTCTGTCTCTCCTACTCTGGGATTGTGGGGTCACTGAGTCCAGGGCCAACATCGAAGTCCAGCCCTAGAGGTCCCTCAGGCTTGGGATCAAGCCCGCCCTGTCCATTTCGAGAATCGTCCATGTGGTTCTTGGGAGCGGAGAGCCGGGAGAAGCCCAGGGCCGGGGGTGGGGTGAGGGTGGGGCGGTGGGGGGAACCAGGGTATGAGGGCGGTGCCTCTCTCCGGAGAAAGCTAGCGGACAAGGCGCGCGGGGCTCCCAGGAAGAACGCTGGGCAGGGAGGGGATCATTCCCGTGGCCGAGTCCCCACGACTCGGACCCCCAGGGCAGGACCGCAGGGAACTGGGGGTGGGGGTGGGGTGGGGAGACTTCGTGGACCTGGCGGTGGCCTAGATGCGTAGAAGGAGAAGCGAGACTAGCGCCCCCTGACGTCTTTGCCGTAGCTCGAGCAATGCTGCCCAGCCTTCCCCTTCCCACGGGGTTTCAGATCTGAAGCTGGGGAGGCTGAGGCCCGCGCACCCCCAAGACCCGGCCAGACTACGCTAAGGCTCTTGCAGGATGCAGGAACCCCTGAGGGTTTCCCAGGCTGCCACCCCATGCCCTCCTTCTGTCATCCTCTCCACCCGTCTCGAGTCCCCCCGTCGGCAGTCCTGACCTCGAGGCTCTTCGGCCCCACAGCGCCTCTCTGCGCGGTAACAGCGCCCTCTGGCGGCAGTTCCCGGGAGATGCAGGCACACACGACTCAGGCCGAGGCCGGGCGGAAAGGACTCGCTCCGTGCCGGAGCTCTGAGCTCTGTCCTGGCGCTTACCTGAAGGCTTGGGGTCTGGACAGAGGGGACAGGGAAGCAATAGCCTAACGACGTCTGGGAATCCCTTTCCCCTCCTGGTTCCTCTCTGCCTCTCAAACTCCACGCAAAGCACCCTCGCCTGTGCGCAGGGCCCTCCCACCTACCAGGAAACTGGCACTCCTGGGAGAGGGGGCAGCAGTGAGTCCGGCAGCCAGATGTCAGGCCTACAGCTCACCGCCTCTTCTACCTGAGGCTGGAGACTCTGCTATCCTGACCCCCTTCGGAAGGTCCCATGGGGACCGAGGTGGATGGGGCAGGCTCGTGCCCTCCCTAGCGTGCTTGCAGCCAGGCAAGCTGTGCCCCTCATCTTCATGGACATGTCAGCCTATTTCCAGCCTCCCCCTCCTCATGTGGCTTTCCTTTCAGCCAGAGTCCCTTTCATATTTTCAGCACCTCAGAAAATTAAGAGCGGAAAGTCCTTTCTCCTCACGCTGAAGATCTCGTCTTCCAAGGGTGAGTGGGAGATGAGTAAGGAAGTGGCAGGATGTGCAGGTGGGGCCAGGAATTCGGGGGCCTTGAGATTCCCCCCGGCCCTCACCTCTGCAGCAGGAGCATCTCTGCCAGCCCAGGCATGGTGTTCTGCCTTCAATCTGCTCATAAGTTTTGGTGGATTCTCGAGATTCATTCATTCATTCATTCATTCAACAAATACATGCTAAGCTCCTACCATATGCCAGGCACTTCCGAAGGCAAAACTCAGGGAGGGTAAGTAACTTGCTCAGAGTCACACAGCTAGAAACTTCCAGAGCCAGGTTTCAGCCTCAGGTGTGTGCCATCCCACCCCCATCTCTCCTCTCTCATCTGAATGAGAAGTATCCTAACTGGGGCTCCACCTCAGAACTCAGTATGTCATCAACACCCCTGGGCACCGACCCTTCTAAAATGTCAGTCTGGGGGTGCCTGGATGACTCAGTCGGTTGGGCGTCCGGCTTCGGCTCAGGTCATGATCTCATGGTCCGTGAGTTTGAGCCCTGGGTCGGGCTCTGTGCTGACAGCTCAGAGCCTGGAGTCTGCTTCCAATTCTGTGTCTCCCTCTCTCTCTGCCCCTTCCCCCCCAAAATAAATAAATATTTAAAAAATAAAAATAAATACAATATCAATCTGATGATGTGTCCTCCATGCCGGCCCGCCCGGCTGGAGCCCACCAGAGTCTCTCCTGGACACCAAAGTGAGGCTCAGGCTGAGGGGGTGCGCAGTGGGCCCGATGGAGGTGGGGCTGAGGTCAGCCCAGGTGAGGAAGGAGCCGAGACGGTGGAGCAGCTGGGTACAGAGGCCGGCAGAGGAAAGGCCATCGGGCTCCAGAGAGTGCCCGAGACCTTCTTCAAAAGCTGCCGTTCCTTCAGCGGCAGGAAAGCCTTGCAGTAAGTAAGCCCTTTTCCTTTGGCCTGCTTTGAGTAGCATTCTGTTCTCTGCCACCGCCAGTTCCCTGGCCCCAACCCCCTCCTTCCAAGCTTAGCTCTCCTCCCCTGTGTGGCTTCCCATCTTGGCAGCACCTGGCCTATGTCAAGGGGACGTGAGCACCTCGCATGGAATCGTCCCTGCCCAGGAACTGGCCTGAAACAAGTGTTTCTGTTAAACCAGTAGCAGGGGCGCCACCGTGTGGCGATTATGACAAGCACCGTTTACAGTCCCTCTGCGGCCAGCTCAGAATGATGTGTTTATTGATTGAAGTTCAAGTGTTTTAGGATTTGTATTTTTTAGACTGGCTCACAGAGTGAGAATTTGCTAGCAGTTAACGCTCACCGGGTGGGTATGTCATACGAAACACTATTTATTCGAAACACTTGGTCATGACCTTCACTGCTGCCTCATGCCACCGATGCCCTTCCTCTCACTCAACAGATAGGGAAACTGAGGCACAGAGAGGTCAAGTAATTTGCCTGAAGTCACAGCTAATCAGTGGCTAAACCAAGACGAGAACCAGAATCCAAGTTCTTTACCACTATGTTACACTGCCTCTTTTCTTTTTTTTCTAAGATTTTATTTTTAAGGAATCTCCATATCCGATGTGAGGCTTGAACTCATGACCCCGAGATCAAGCGTTGCACACTCCACTGACTTGAACCAGCCAGGCGCCCCCACTGCCTGTCAGGAATAATTTTCCGTGATCCCCTTCCCAGTTTAAGGAATCCAAATGTCCATGAAATCCAGCCAGCACTGCGGAGTCCTCCCCAGCTTCTCTCTTTCCCTCGTGTGACTGCAAGCCCAGTGAGAGCAGGAATCGTCCTCCTCTCCTCTTCTCAGCTTCCGGCACAGAAGACGAAGTCAACATTGATGCATCTTTCTAAAGATCAGAAGCTGCTGACGTACTGTCTAAATTTCTGGTTGTTTCCATTCCTCCCGTGGCAAATTCCGGCATTTCTCTTCCAGAGTCTGCAGCAAAAGTCTTTGAACTCTTGCTCAGAAACACGCGACACAGGTTTGGGGGCAGGTTTTGGAGAAAGAATTGGGGACCTTGGGGCTTCCTTGGGGACCAACAACTTGGTGGCAAAGCTCATAAAATACCAGGCACAAACTAGAAAGCTAAAACCCCCATATCCAGGGGCGCCTGGGTGGCTCAGTTGGTTAAGTGTCCGATTTCAACTCAGGTCATGATCTCGCAGTGTGTGGGTTCGAGGCCCGTGTCGGGCTCTGTGCTGACAGCTCAGAGCCTGGAGCCTGCTTTGGATTCTGTGTCTCCCTCTCTCTCTGCCCCTCCCCTGCTCATGCTCTGTCTCTCTGTCTCTCAATGATAAATAAATGTTAACAATTAGAAAAAAAAAACAACCTTATCCAGAGTCGCTTGAATCCAGTACTCTGGATAGGAATTAGAACCGCCCTAGTCGGAAGCGGTTTGGACAGGGGAAGTGAGGCAGGGGCCGCTTCCAGTTCACTTCGAGTGATGTGTGGACATGGTGGGCTTTGCTCTTCGGCTTCCCGAGTGTCCGTCGGCACGTCCACCGTTGATGGTGGTGACGCTTCTGATTCCTGGACCACAACCACCGTAGGGCGCTCTCAGAGCCATCAGGTCCGTGGACTGTGTCCTAATTCCCTCCTTTCCAGGCGGCAGAGGAAGCAGGGGCTCCTCTGACAGGCCGGTTCGGGGTGTCCTGAGCGTCTGCCTGCAGCCTAGTCCACAACGGCTTCTTCAGCCGCTCCAGCGTGTTGGAATTCCCTGGTTCCCTAAATTAAATTTGATTAAATTCCTTTCTGCTCCAACTACCAGAATGGCATCTGCTCCCGATGCAGGTGCCTGATTGGTATAATTTTTGTCCCTTCCTTTTTTTAAAATTTGTTTATTTATTTTAAAATTTTTTATGTTTTTAAATTTATTTTTGAGAGACAGAGAGAGACAGTGTGAGCAGCAGAGGGTCAGAGAGAGAGAGACACAGAATCTGAAGCAGACTCCAGGCTCCGAGCTGTCAGCACAGAGCCCGACACGGGGCTCGAACCCATGAACCCTGAGATCATGACCTGAGCTAAAGTGGAACACTTAACCAACTGAGCCACCCAGGCTCCCCTCTCCCTTCCTTTGTTAATTTCGCAAGTATTTCTTGAAAATATGGTTCACATCAGGAGTGCCTGGATGGCTCTGACTGTTGGGCATCCAGCTTCGGCTCAGGTCATGGTCTCACAGTTCATGAGTTCGAGCCCGAGTTGGGCTCTCTGCTATCGGCACAGAACCCGCTTCAGATGATCTGTCTCCCTCCCTCCCCCGCCACGGCCTCCCCAGCTCATGCTCTCTCTTTGTCTCTCTCTCAAAGGTAAAAATAAACATTAAAAAAAAAGAAAATATGGCATAGATTCAGCAGGGCCCTGGGTGCTCATGCCACTGAAATGCCAGTCAAACGGTAGAGAAACCCCCCCCCCCCCCAGCCCTCCCAGAGCCCCGGCGTGTGCTGGTCCGGCAGCTGTGCAGTCTCCCCACACTGGGGCGCTGTGGTCCCGGGAGCCCGGAGCGGACACCGTTGGTCCCCACTCACACGCCCTGCATCCCCTTACCTGGCCCGTCCTTCCAGCCCCCGGCCCCCGCAGCCTCCTTGCGAGGGTTGGAGCTTCGTCAGCTGCGTGAGTGGAGAACCACTCCAGCTCCGGAGCCGGTGCCCATGACGCCCAGGGCGGGAGTGCGCAAGTCCACCTCCCCCAAGGACACGCTCTGAGGTCCTCTACGGGAACAGGCTGAGACTTTGCTGGAAACCCCATTTCCGCCTGGCTTCTGCCCCTTCCCTGCTACCCCCACTCCCTTCCCAGCCCTCCTGGAACACTTGATTAGCAGGCAGAGCCTCGCTGTGGGGTCTGCGTTGGCAGAAACTGACCTAAGATGTACCATTGTTTAAAAGGGTCACTGACGGATGGAGTGATCTGGCCAGTGGGGACTTTGGTCACCAGGCCATGTGACTAGGCAAAGCCTGGACAGAGATGACCAAGGAGACACTTGTCCATTGTTCTGGAACACTGGAAGGGCAGGCCTGTGAAAGACCAGGCAGAACAGCGTGAGAAGCCTCCGGAAGGTAGAATTGCCTTGTGGTGGTTAATGCTATGTGTCCGCCTGGCTAGGCCGTCGTGACCAGTGGCTTAGTCAAACACCAGTCTAGACATTGCTGTGGACGTAATTTTAAAGATGTGATTAACATTTAAATTGGTGGGCTTTCAGGAGAGCACATGATCCTCCATGATTTGGGTGGGCCTCGTCCAACCAGTTGAAGATCTTAAGAGAAAAGGACTGAGGTGCCCTGGAGAGGAAGAATTCTGTCTCTGGATTGCCTTTGGGCTCAAGATCACAGCACCGACTCTGCCCTGGGCGTCCAGACTGACAATCAGCCTTGCAGATCTTAGATGTGACGGCCCTCATGTCTCTAGATCTCTAGATTTCTAGATCTAGCATGGCCTCTCTCACTCTCTACATCTCTCTCTCTGTGTCTCTCTGCCTTTTTGTCTACACACACACACACACACACACACACACGGGGGTTGGAGACACTGATCCCTGGGCAGTCAAAAATCCTCATAGAACCTCTGACCCCCCAAAACTTAAACAACGCGTAGCCTACTGCTGACCGGAAGCCTTACCAACAACATCAACAGAGAAGAAGGGAAAAGAAAATGTTACTGGGAAAATCATAAGGAAGAGAAAGTACATTTCCAGGACCGGGCTGTATTTATCAGAAAAAGAGTCACGTATAAGTGGACCAGGCCGCCCACACCCGTGTTGCTCTGGGATCAAGTGTATGCGTGTAACATCGTGGCTCAGGCCGGCTCAGGATGGCGGGCAAGCCGGGCAGGGCCGGGCCCAGGAGGCGGCAGGGAGGACCGACGCCCCAAGGACATGCAGGTCAATGGCAGGAACCCATTGCAGAGGTTCACTGGGGACCGGCCCGCCACCGCACACCCCTGCTGAGCAGAAGACACGGGCCGCTGGGACAGGACGGCCAACGCCAGGGCCTTTGCTGGTAGCATCAGGCAGGTGTGTGTGTGCCAAGGAGGGTGCTGGGGCTCCCCAACAGCTCCACGGGGGACCCCAAGCCTGAGGCCAATGTTCTCATGGTCCCAACTCACATCTCCCCCCTCCCCGACTCCACCATTTACTGCTGTGGGACTTTGAGCAACTGAGAACTTTTATGCACTTGAATCTTCCTATCTATAAAATGGGGCTATCATAGTCCTCTCCTCGTGGGGGTTATTGAAAGGATCAAATGGGATAATTGCTAGAAAGTGCCAAGCATAATGGCCAAACGCCAGGAACCCACGGCCTCAGCCACTGGCTTTTGCGGCCGCAGCGGCCCCCTCCCCTCCACTCTGCAGCGTGGTCTGAGAGACTACGTTGTGCACAGGACAGGTTTTCAATAACTTGACCTACCCAAACAGGAAATGGGCTTCTTGCTGAGGTAGTGAGCCTCCTGTAGCCGGAGGTGTGCAAGCAGAGCCAAAAGGATGGGTCAACCAGACGGAGCTGTTTTCAGGCCACATTCACCTGGGGCCCCAGGAACCACGGCAAATCCCCGCAGGCCATATCCCTGGCCCCGCACCTTCCCCTCCCGATTCTCATCTCCTTGCTTTCAGGCCCCAGTTTTCTGTCTCTGCCAAGCCCTTATGGCTTGGCTGCCTCCCCATACCTTTTGGTGATTGAAGCCACCCTCCCCGCGAAGGCCGCAGGATGCTAGCCAAGGCCTGGATGGCTCCCTGAGGGCCTGAGACAGGGAAACTGCGGATCCTTGCTCTGGCTTCAGAAGGAGCTGGGCAGATATTTTTCTCCCTCTCTGCAGACATTTCTGCCTGTCTCAGTGATTGCAGCCCCGCTTTGACGGTCCAGCTTTGGCAGCTTGTGGAACAGCCACGGTTAGCTGAGATTGCCTCCTGAGCCAGGGCCGCCATGGACAGTTGTACAGGTTGGGTACTATACAACTTCAGGCGTGCCATTCATATCGGCCCCACTCCTTCCTCCCAGGGGTGCATGTTTCCGAGAGGGGGGAAGCGAGGGGAAAGTGCATGTCAGAACACATAGGCGAGGAAGAATGGCATTCAAAAAACATTTAATATGGTGTAAATTAATATTATGCAGTATAGGAACTAGAATTTAAATAAAAACTAAAAATATGTGTATTGGTCTATAATTTATGTTTCAGAAAAATGAATCCTGTATTGTTCATACAATGCAACTACAGAAAGTAGAGGTGGATGAAATCTTTTCTTCCGTTGGGGCCTACGGACAAGATCTTCATTCTTAACAGCATGTTAACGGTCGTGGGAAAGCAGATGTTTGTGTCCATTCAAAGGCAATCAGAGGGGCACCTGAATGGCTCAGTGGGTGGAGTGTGTGACTCTGGGTCTTGGGGTTGTGAGTTCGAGCCCCTGGATGGCTCAGTGGGTGGAGTGTGTGACTCTGGGTCTTGGGGTTGTGAGTTCGAGCCCCACACTGGCTGTAGAGATTACTTAAACCCTTTTTTAAAAAAGCAAGTGAGGGGCGCCTGGGTGGCCCAGTCTGTTGAGTGGCCAACTTCAACTCAGGTCACGATCTCGCAGTTTGTGGGTTCGAGCCCCGCATCAGGCTCTGTGCTGATAGCTGAGAGCCTGGAGCCTGCTTTGGATTCTGTCTCTCTCTCTCTCTCTGCTCCTCCCCCACTCCTGCTCTGTCACTCTCTCTCAAAATTAAATAAACATTTAAAAAAATTTAAAAAAAAGCAAGTGATCGGGGGCAGCTGGGTGGCTCAGTGGGTTAAGCATCTGACTTTGGCCCAGGTCATGATCTCACAGTGTGTGAGTTTGAGCCCCACACTGAGCTCTCTGCTGTCAGCGCTGAGTTTGCTTCAGATCCTCTGTCCCTGGTTCCCTCTGCCCTCCCTTGCTCGTTCTGTCTCTCTCCCCCTCCCTCTCTCCCTCTCCCTCTCTTTCTCTCTCTCAAAATAAATAAAAATCAAGCTTAAAAAAGTGTAGGGGCACCTGGGTGACTTAGTCAGTTGAGAATCTGACTTTGTCTCAGGTCATGATCTCACAGTTCGTGGGTTCGAGTCCCGCGTTGGGCATTGTGCTGACAGCTCAGAGCCTGGAGCCTGCTTCAATTCTGTATCTCCCTCTCTCTCTCTCTCTGACCCTCCCCTGCCCATTCTCTGTCTCTCAGAAATAAACATGAAATGTTAAGAAAAAAAAGCATTCAAAGAAAAAAAATTAAGAAACCCAAAGAGCAGGTGAGCTACCTCTGAGTGTCCAGCAGGGGGCGAATGCACAGGGTAGGGCACTGCATACAGTGAGGAATGAAGCAGGAAAGACAAGGGGCCCAGCCATTCCGTGTCAGCGGTGGACAAGAGGGTGGCTTTAGGCCCCCCATGACCTCCGACAGCCTCCCATAGTCACCCCAATAATAGCAGTAACCAGGCTCATCCGTAAAGCAGGGGAGGAACTTGCCGTGGTCAAGAACGTCTGCCCCCGGGGTCATCTGGACATAGGCTCTAAGCACATAGTCTCTGGATGATAGGGACCAGGGCAGGGACCACGGCAGGGACCATGTCGGTGTCTTCACGCCGTATCCTGCGTGCCTGGCACAGTCCTGGGCGCGCAGTGGCCGTTCCCTTCTGCCGGGTCCACGTTCTGGAAGAGATGGTTTGCTTGTGCTGTCCTAACCAGCGCCACTGGCCTCTCGCTGATGACAGGACCCCAAGGCAGCGGGTGAGCGGGGGTGTGACAGGAAAGGAGTGAGTTTAGGGGGCGACCCCCGGGAAGACAGTGGACTGGTGTCTCAAGGACTGTCTCCAAAGTGCAGATGAACCTCCAGTGCGTCTGAGGAGAAGGCGGGAGGAAGGTGAGTGGACCCGTGGGCGGGGCAGTGAAGTTTACGGTCAGAGTCCATCACCGGTGGGGTCTTGCTGGCTCCGGGCGGCCCCCTGTTGCTTGAGGAAGTAATTTCTGTTCCCCTCCAGACTCTGTCTCCCTCTCTCTCTGCCCCTCCCCTGCTCACACTCTGTCTCTCTCTCTCTCTCTCTCTCTCAAAAATAAAATCCACATGAAAAAATACATATTAAATAAAAGTCATATGCTTCACTGAGTAAGCCAGCCAAGAGCTCCTAGTCTCCTCTTCTTTTTTTTTAAACAAAAAAATTTTTTTACATTTATTTATTTTTGAGAGACAGAGAGAGACAGAGCGTGAACAGGGGAGGGGCAGAGAGAGAGGGAGACACAGAATCTGAAGCAGGCTCCAGGCTTGGAGCTGTCAGCACAGAGCCTGATGCGGGGCTCGAACTCACAAACCAGGAGATCATGACCTGAGCTGAAGTCGGGCACTTAACCGACTGAGCCACCCAGGTGCCCCCACCCCCTTCCTGAAGCCTGGTGTGGCCTCCTGCTCCCAGGGGCACCTGCTGTCCCGTCCTGATCCATGCACGCCTGCCCCCCACCCAGCATGCTCCAGAATCTGCCATCAGGTCCTGCGTCCACCTGGGAAACGGGACTGCCCCGGGCTGGCCCTGACCTGGATGACAGCCTGGCTGTGGAGGGAAACTCCGGTCTCTTGCATCTTCCCTGCCCCGGGCCTGCCCCGAGGAGCGCCAGTGCCGCCCCTCGGCGTCACCTCACTCGAGCCCCAGAGGGTGACAGTGCCTGTCTCCCGAACCGTCTGCTCCCATCTGTCCGAGCCTCTTTGTTCCGGAGACAGGCTGGTTCTAGCTGCTGAGGGATTTTGCGGTGTGAATCCGGGTCCCGTTCTCGGGAGCCCGTGCAGGTGACGTCTGTGGGTGTTGGTGTCTAAACTACACCGAAACGCAGGGACGCCCTGGTTCTTTGGCACAGGGGTGGCTCCTGGCCCCGCAGCGCGATTTGTCGTCACATGGGCACACAGGAGCCATCGAGCGAGTAAAGGCCATGCGAACCAAGGAATGGGTGGGAGAGAGCCAGAGTGTCCAGGCAGCCACAGACCCGGTGTCCATGGGACACGTGTGTGACCATGGAGAAGGAAGCCCTCTGTGGTGTCAGGCGTGAGGGGACACAGCTCATCCCGAAAATGACAAACACAGCCGAGTCACGAAAGACGCAGGGTTAGCGTGTTTCTGGGTGATGCGTTCAAGGGGGGGGGGGGGTTTGAATTCCTTTCATTGGGGTGAGGGGTGGGGGTCAAGGCCAGCTTGGGTCTAAATGGGATTCAGACGTGGTCCATCCGGGCCGGCCTGGGGAAGGCACATTGCAGCCCGAAGGCTACTTTCCTGTTAGGTTTGGGAAGGATAATTCTGCACCGCTGTCCTCAGTCAGCCTGTTTGGAACAGCCAGTTCTGGCGTGGGGAGGGGTTTTTCCTTCACGGTGCCACCAGCTCTCCAACGCCAGCTGGGTGTCCTACAATTCAACTCAGTTTCGACACTCTCTACCGAGAGACACCGGCTTAAGGGCTCAGCCCCGCCAGACCATCCCCATTTCGGATGCCAAAGCCAAGTCCAGACAGTAACCTGTGCTTCAGACCATTTGGCTGTCAACCAGGAGCTCCCGTGACCCTCTCTCTAGGCTGGATTAATCTGCAAGTGTGGCTCACAGGTAAGCACTAAATCGGTGGTTTATTACGGAAGATGTTGAAAGTTATTTATCAACATCTAGATGAAGGGGGGCGGATCCAGAACAAAGTAGCTTCGGTCTCCAGGGAGTTTGGGGCCTCACACAGTGGCGCCTGGAAAGGTTCTGGAAGCTCTCTGAACACCTGACTTTTGGGTTTTTATGATTTTTTTTTCTTATGCAAGATTTCAGAACAGGGGCACAATCCATTAGTTCATCAGCCATTGGTGACTGATTCAACCTCCAATCCTCTCCCCTCCCGGGGAATCAGGGGTGGGGCTGAAAGTCCCCCCCCCCCATTTGTGGCTGGTTTCCCTGGAGACCAGAGCTTCCCCATCTTTAGGGGATTTCCAAAATTCACCTGATTAACAGAAACTCAGCAGCTGTTGAAAGGGGTTTGGTATGAATAACAAGACACCCTTCCTGGCTCTGAAGTGATCTCAGGAACTGAGAACAAGAGATCAAACATTATAACAAAAGACGTTTCCATTGCTTTTGGATGCTGTGAGCCTAGAACCCTGGACCAAATCTAGACAGTGTTTACTATAAGTCCCAATCTCATAGGAACCTTCTGGAAGTTTATACATCCTCATGTAACAATAAGAGCTAATCTTTATAGGGTCCTTACGAGGGCCAGGTATTTGCCAAGCAGTTTGCTTTGACCTTGATGCATAGGTACCATTGGTCTCCCCATCCTACAGATGGGAAAATTGAGTCCAGGTGACATTAAGTGGCTCATCAAAGGTCAAAGAACCCAGCTTTTAAAAAATTTATTCATTTAGGGACACCTGAGTGTCTCAGTTGGTTAAGCAGCCGACTTCGGCTCAGGTTATGGTCTCATGGTCCGTGGGTTTGAGCCCCGGGTAGGGCTCTGTGCTGACAGCTCAGAGCCTGGAGTTTGCTTCCGATTCTGTGTCTCCCTCTCTCTCTGCCCCTCCCCAGCTCATACTCTTGGGTGCTCTCTCTCTCTCAGAAATAAATAAACATTAAAAAAAAATAAAATAAAAACAAGGGGCAGTGAGGATGGCAAACAAAAATGAAACAAAAAACCCAAACCTTTGCTTAATTTTTTTTGTTTGTTTGGGTTTGGTTCTCCTTTAGGTTTATTTATTTATTTTGAGAGAGAGAGACATAACGAGGCAGGGAGAGGCAGGGAGAGTGCGAGAATCCCAAGCAGGCTCCATGCTGTCAGTGCACAGAGCCCGGTGCAGGGCTGGGAACCACAAAACCACAAGATCAAGACCCAAGCCGAGGGGTGCCTGGGGGGCTCAGTTGGTTAGGTGTCTGACTTCAGGTCATGATCTCACGGTTCATGGGTTTCAGCCCTGCGTTGGGCTCTGTGCTGACAGCTCGGAAGCGTGGAGCCTGCTTCAGCCTCTATGTCTCTCTCTGCCCCTCCCCTGCTTGTGCTCATTCTGTCTCTCTCTCAAAACTGAATAAACATTAAAACAAAACAAAACAAAACAAAACAAAAAAACCCTCAAAAGACCCAAGCCGAAATCAAGAGTCACCACTCAATGAACTGAGCCACCCAGGTACCTCTGAGTTTTGTGTTGAACAAATGTGGGATCATCCTATACCCGGGACTCTGTGACCCTCGGGTTTCGTTCAACTGAATATCACAGTCATCCATCCGGGCTAATAGACGGTCCATTCTCCTTACTCACGAAGTCACACTGCGGAAAGCCGAGGAGGACAGCGAATTGGCAGATGCCGAGCCCTTGCTCCTGAGGCAGGACGGGCTTAGGCACTGGTAGCCTCCGGGCACCACGGTTTCATTAATCGATCAATACATAACGACATAGCCCCGTTTTATGTGCATTTCTACGTAAAGGCATCTTATTTAACAGATACTGTTGCTTCATTAACATTGAACCCTGGGTCAACTGCACCATGACTCATGCCTGAACAAAGCTTCTGTACCTGCATCTGCTCCGTGAGGCATGTCGCAGCCTTGCCCTTGGCAGCACTGGATAGCGCCGCAGCTCCACGCTTGGGGATCCTTAGAAGCAGCAAAGTCACCCACAAAAGGCATAAAAATACGGAAAGGTGGCCCCGAGTAAACTGCCGGAATGACACCAGTTTGTAGAATGAGAGCTGGAACAGGAAGGCAGAACGTCACCTGGTTGGACCTCAGCTGGGCCCCTGGTGGCCAAGCCACAGGGAAGGAGTGGCTTTCTTTCTCCCTTCCAGAAGCATCTGCCTAGAGCCCCTGAGGGTGTGAGGGGTCCTCCAAAGAGCAGCAGAGCCCTCAGCGAGGCTAAGTGGAGGGCTCTGAGGGACATGGCCGCAATCCTGGCTCTACCCGTCCAAGCTACGTGAGCTCGAGCAAATCACACTGGGGGCCCTGGGCCGCAGCCTCCTCACTTACGGAGAATAACGACCCCATGGGGAGTTTGTGAGCTGTAGCCACCGTGACAGGCACTAATTCCCTGCTCAGAGGAGGCTTTCTCTGGTGGTGTGCCCGCCTCCCCCGAGCCGCCCGGTCCAGTAGCGGGCCAGGTAATGTCAGGATAGGGCCAGAGAAGGTGGCCAAGTGCCTTCTCTTCATTTGGCCCAGCCTCCTGAACGCCGTGTTCCCGGACTGAGTTATTCTGCCTGACATTGAGAGGAATGGTCTGGATTGAGGTCCCTCCGGCCCTGGGGCAGTCACAGCCAGGCCAGACCCCGGTTCACTCCAGGACACTGGGTAGGGGTGAGGCAAAGGCTTTCCCTCCCCCCCCCCCCCCCCCCGCCACAGACCAACCTGATTGTCCCTTTATTTTATTGAGGGGAAGGCCAATCACTTAGAATTCTTTTGGCTATGAGCACCAGAAACCCGATTCACACCTGTTTTGGCAGACAAAGGGAATTTATTGGCTCATGTTTGTCACACTGCAGCAAAGGAAGGGACAACAGGAGCCTGATGTCACCGGGGTCTTGTCCAGCCTTCTCTTTGCTTTCTGCAGATCAGGTCAGCCTTCTCTACATTACAGGAGCGTGGCTGCCTGACTCTAACTGCACACTCCCCCAGGCTTGAGCCCCGACCCTCTCTTGCAGCTGCGGGTTAAAAAAGTCCCAAGCAAAGAGTCTGGTGGGTCTGGAGATCCGTCTGGGTGCAAATTGGGGTGGGTGGGGAGGAGGAACACAGGCCTGCCAGCAGCAATGAGTGACCCGACGGCCCCTGCCCTGCACGTGTGTCAACTATGGAAGTAGGTAGGATGTGGACAGGGAAAGTGACTGTTCCTTTATTTTAAGTTAAAACAATTTTTAATTATTTGAGAGAGAGCAAGAGAGAGAGCACGTGAACAGGGGCAGGTGGTAGAGGGAGAGAGAGAGAGAATCTTATACAGGCTCCATACTGTCAGCACGGAGCCTGACTCGGGGCTCGATCCCATGACCCTGGGATCACAACCTGAGCTGAAATCAAGAGTCTTTTGCTTAACGGGGTCAGCCTCTCAGATGCCCCTTTTCTCTTTTCTTAACATTTATTTTCGAGAGACAGAACACCAACAGGGGAGGGGCAGAGAGAGAGGGAGACACAGAATCTGAAGCAGGCTCCAGGCTCTGAGCTGTCAGCACAGCACCCAACATGGGGCTTGAACCCACAAACCGTGAGATCACGACCTGATCTGCAATCGGGTGCTTAACCAACTGAGCTACCCAGGCACCCCCTTTTTCTGTTTTAAATAAATAAAAGGTTTAGTTTAACATTTTTGAACAGATGAGAAGTTCACCATTCACAATTCAAAAGCTACAACAGAATTGAGGTAAGAATTCTGTGTCACCCCCTGGAGGCATTATGCTGTCAGTTTCTTGCATTTCTGGGGAGGGATGGAGCCTTGGGCGATCTTCTTAGGACTTGGAAGGTGGAGGTGAGGCCAGGAGCCCGCATTTGCTGCCCCCATCTGGCCCTGGGGGCCCTGTCTCCCTGGTGGAGCCAGCCTCCCGTCCCTGACCTGTGTGAGTCCTGGGGAAGGCTCCGGTGACCCTCTACCATTCCTGACCAGAGCAGCCACGGCCAGCCCTCCCCTCTCTGCCCCCAGCATCTCAGATTCCCTGTCCCCGGGTCTCTTCATAGCCCATCAGACCCCGGACTAGTAGACTAGAGAATCTTGACGGGGTGGCCTGGCTCTGCACTCCGCAGCGTCGGGTTACTGAGGGGACCCAGGGCACAATGACCCACTCGTGCCTTGAGTGAAGATGAACCAGAACAGCCACATCGCACCCGTTTATAGCTGAGAGGCGAGGAGGCCCCATGGTGGCCGGTCTGGGGAGCGATTCTGTTCTCTCTGACCCTTGCGTGGGGATACAGTGCTCCTCATGTCCCTGCCTCTCTAACACTAGTCACACTTCAATGGCCTTTGCTTCCATCTCTGCAAACCCAAAGAGAGCGCTCACCTGTGTTTTCTCTTCCTCTGGATTCCTGCAGGTACAAGCCTTGGGGGAGGGGCGTGGGGTGGGGTGCGGGGCTCACCGGGCACACCCCTTGTCAGGAGCCACCAGGCTTCTCCAGCAGGGCTCCCAGCTTCCTCTCTCTGACTGGTCCAGGCCTGATCTCTGGCCAGCCCACCCCCCCTGCTATCCCGGAGGCTGCCTTCCCGAGCTGAGGGGGTTCTGGCCCCAGGCCCTGGTGCTCTGCGGCTCCTCCCTTTGGCCTCTTATTCCTGGGAGTAGAGGCAAGGGGCTGGTGTGGTTTGCTGGCAGTGCTTTAAGGGCAGCCCCTGTCCTGGATCCTAATCCCTGGGAACCCACAGAAATGGACACAGAACTTGGCGAGACACATCAGTGGAGCACTTATCCTCAGACCCTGTGCCGGGCTCAGGAGGGCCGAGGTGATGCAGAAACTGCCCCCTCCCTCGACGCTGGGAGCCATGTGATACAGCCAGGGTCTGGGCCAGGCAGAAGACAGCACCTGTCACACGAGAGACGCAAGTATGATAGTCCAGGCGCGTCTGCTGGATCTCGTCTGTCGGAACTTGGCCTCCATTCCCATCATCTTCTCTGTTCCCCCTGAGGATTACAGGGGGTAGAAGTCTAAGAACTACATTTCCCAGATGCCGTTGCAGTTAGGGTTCTGGTAGGGATTTATATTCTGCCTGCGACAGACACAGGAAAGATCTGAGTAGCCAAAGAGGCAGGGGCCATCTTTCTGTGGTCTTGGCACAGACCAGCAAGCTCTGGCTGACAAGACGGTTGTCACAGCCCAGCTGGTGTGACACCCTCCAGTCCCCGGCTCACACTGTGGTGGCAGCAACAGTGGTAGCCTTAGCAACGGCGGCTTCCTATCCTCTGGAATCGGGCTCCAGATCACAGCTAGGGTGGTGTGACCTTGAAGCGAGTCACCTGCCTATGGCCGCCCCTCCAGCCCTCCCAACCCTGGTTACCTCCTGTCTCTTTGTGCTTTCTGGAATAAGTGGACTGTTTCCTGGTTCATGTCCTGGAGTCTGAATGATACCACAGACATGGAGGCGAAGAACTTTATTCTTACTGGGCCGAGCCATCGGTTCAGGCAGCCCGTAGGGACTGGGTACCTGTGTGTGGGCACTGTGCTAGGTGCTGGGGGTAAGAGGAACCAGGCATGGCCCCTGCCCTCATGGAGGCCTTGGCTGGTGGAGAGGATAAAGTGAAACCACCGTGGCCCATGGGATCCATCCCACGGGTGCGGTGGGAGCGCGGAGGAGGGTCCTCACAGCAAGCAACGTTTGGTTTCAGACAACAGACCTTTCCCGATATTGCACTATGGAAGAGACTTAGGGCAGGGAATTAGGCACTTTGGAAGGTACATCCAAATCTTCGGAAGGGCTGGATGATGGGCTCTGAGCCGGGCCTCCAGGACGACTCCTAGAACTGGCCCTCTAGCGCCCACAAGCGCTGGCCCAGAGCGACCACGCTGTGGACTTGGCACCCATCCAGTGTGCTGAGCGATGTGGGCAAGTTGGCATGGAGGCAGGAGTGTGTCTGGTGGCCCTGGGCATCTGTCCTCACAGACCAGATGCCCGTGGTCCCTCTCATACTTCTGGAAAGAGGATGCAATCAGGAGGCTCTGCCACCATCCGGTTTGTTTCGCCCCTGTTGGCTGAGCCCTGTTCACTGACATTCAGTCTCTCTCAGGCCTGGTTGGTCCACGGCTGCCTTGGCTCAGTACCTGCCTGGGTCCAGCCAGTTGTGGCCCGGGGAGCATGGTTGGGTCCCTGTGGACTGCAGTGTGACAGGCCCTGGGGAGCCTCCTGGTGAGACCCCATGGCTGCTGACCCCGCCAGATGCCAACTTCTGCTGCTTCCCTGCTTTGTTCGCGGACGGTAGTGATCATGGTCGCCACGGACCCCTGCCACCTGAAGGCCTTTCTGGAACAAAGCAGGGAATAGATAGATAACCAGACCAATCCAAACCGAAGGGTACTTTGCAATTAGCAAAACTGTCCGTCATTTTCCCTGAAGTGTAAAAGGCAGAATCTCTCGACCCTGACGATGAAATGCCAAGGCGAGGCAGCTGCTTCCTTCGAGATGCAGGTGCTGGAGACATTCCTCTCCCCCCCCGCCCCCCCTCCCCCGGTGTAAACACCAGTTGTTGGAGTCTTGCTCTCATGGTCCCCATGCCAACGAATGACTTCATCCTTTTGTCCCTGGAATGGGGTGTGGTCCATCCCCTTTTAACAGAAGAGCAAGACCATTTCTACAACACTTCTTGGTGCTTAGGGTTTAGCCCATCGTACTCCACAAAGGAAGTATCTCTGTAAGAGAGAAATATGCATTTCTTTTCATCCTACAGCACATTTTTTAATGTTTCTTTATTTTTGAGAGACGGGTGAGGGGTACGGGGGACAGAGGATCTGTGCTGATAGCAGAGAGCCCGATGGGGGCCCGAACTCACTTCCACCTGAGTGGATGAGATCATGACCTGAACCGAAGTCAGACGCCTAACCGACTGAGCCACCCAGGCGCCCCAAAGCCTACGTTTTGAGCTTAAAATCTTTTGTGACAAACTAATTGCAAGAAACTTATTTACCATCTCTGCGGGCTGTCCAGCGCTCATCCCAAAGAGGACATTGCTCACCAGGCTGGGCCTGGATGAGATCTAATAGGTAAAGCACATGGGATTCACAATGAAAATAAATTTTTTTAACATTTTTATTTATTATTGAGAGACAGAGAGAGACAGAGCATGAGCAGGGGAGGGTCAGAGAGATATGGAACCACAGAACCTGAAGGCAGGCTCCAGGCTGACACAGGGCTTGAACTCAAGATCATGACCTGAGCTGAAGTTGGACCATTAGCCAACTGAGCCACCGAGGCGCCCCCCTCAGTCAAAATTTTTAAAATGAAATTGACTTACTGACCCAGAACTGTATCTGAAACTGAGTCCTTAACTGAGTATCTCCATCCTACATCCCGCTCATAAAGTTTCATTCTTCTGATGGAGGAACTTATTTTCAGGTAAGGATATTTGTAAACTGGTTGAATCATTCTTCCTTCCTTCCTTCCCTTTTTTTTTTGAGAGAGAGATAGGGTGCAAGTGAATGGGGGGCAGATAGAGAATCTCATGAGGGGCAGAGAGGGAGAGACAGGAAAAGAGAGAGGGAGAGAGAAGTGTGGCTCATGAACTGTGAGATCATGACCTGAGCTGAAGTCCAGTGTTTAATCGACTGAGCCGCCCAGGTGCCCCAAACTGCTTGAATTTCTCACGGGTATTTGTTATTTTGAAATTTTATATGTTAAATTAAAATGTGTGATGTATTCAATATGTATTTGATATAGCGATTATGTATTACATAGTAATACGTAGTTGTATATATTATAATTAGGATGTGAGAGTTTCCAGTTTACAGTAGAAAGGTATCAAGTGTTTTTAAAGATCCTTACTTATGTCAGAGATACCTCCGGTATCATAAACCCTGCTGGAGCTAAGGTAGAATCACGATTTGCAAACTGCAAACTTTCACCTTGCAAATGAAGTATCATATATATAGCTTTGTCTCATCTCGGGGAAATGTAGTTCAGTGAAATTTAGTTAAAGACATAAAAAAAGAGGGGCGCCTGGGTGGCTCAGTCAGTTGAGCCTCTGACTTTGGCTCAGGTCAGATCTCACATTCGTGGGTCCGAGCCCCGCGTCGGGCTCTGTGTTGACAGCTAGCTCAGAGCCTGGAGCCTGCTTCCGGTTCTGTGTCTCCTTCTCTCTCTGTCCCTTCCCCTCTCATGCTCTGTCTCTGTCTATCAAAAATAAATAAAACATTTAAAAAAAAGACATAAAAAGAAGCTCAATCATTTGTTCAGCAAATATTTAGTGAGCACTTAACCAGTGAGAGCTTTTTCCATCACAAGTGACAGAAAATCCAGCCCCAACTAACTGAAGCAAAGAGGTTCTTGCCATTGGAAATTTCATCATTCACAGCTATTTGGTGATATGAAGGAAATATTGTTCATTTTTTGGAGGAATGCTTGATTGGCTCCAGTTGGTGAATAAGCCCCGCCCCTGGCTCCCAGGGACTGAGTGCGCCTCAGCCCTTGGCCAGGAGCCAGAGAGGGACACTGGGGCGGTAGGGACAACAAATGCTTGTCTCTGCGTCCCAGGCTTCATGCTAGGACACAAAAATGGATGGGGTGCAGTCTCCTCCTGTCAGAGGTTTTCTCATCCACAAAAACAATGGTTTACATTTCCATCAATTTCTTTTTCTTCCTGCCCTTGAACTACACAGGTTTGACACAGTCACGCCTCCCCCTGGACTCAGAAGCGTTTTGTGGAAACAGCCTATCATTCTCGTCCCGGATTTCACGTAAGCCAGTCTGAGCCCACACGTGGTGGATGGAGACCCAGCAGGGCCCGAGGTGACCCCAAACCAACCCTCGTTTTTCCATGTCTTTCTGCTTCAAAGAGATTGGTGCCCTCTGCCTTTGGAAGCCCCGTCAGACAGGTCTGATTATTTCTGGGACGAATGCCCTCGAGGTGATCAGCCCCGGCACAATTTTTATGGCGGCACCGACACAGAAGAATCCTATCTCACGGTTTTTGCGCAATTACTCCGGGCCACGCATTGTTCTCAACACTTCCCACCTAGAACTCATTTCACCCTCGCAGCAGCTCCACGGGGTTGGGGCTAGAAGTGCCCCGTTTTACAGATGAGGGGACTAATGCACTGTGTAATAAGTAATATTTAGTTAAAAGACACCGCCCCCTTGTCCTTAGTCTGGTCCCCTTGCTCAGTTCCCTTGCGGGGGGGAGGGTGGGTCCCACTGGTCAAGCACAAAGGAGGAAGTCTCATGAAAAGAGGGGCAGATATCAGTGCGGCCTGGAATCTTATTGTGATCACTCTGGTGTGAGTCAGTAGCCGCCCAAGGATCAGTGTTGGGCTTTCTTTCCAAACTTGTCTTGCCTCTGGGTGTTGAGTGGACTCGCAGAAAGGCCTGGTGGCTGTGGAATCGCATAGTGCCTGGGTTCTGATCCACGCCCCCGCCTCTCTGGGCGATTTTTGGATCATTGAGTCAACCTCACATTTGTTACAAGAGCCTTTCTTTTCTCCCCTGTGAAATGGAATGATAATAGTATCAATAAGGATATCGAGAGGATTCAATGAGACGGTGTTTAGCCTGGCCCGTCTGAGCGTGGTTTGTTCCTCATAAGGGAAGATCAGCGGCCGCTTTCCTTGGAGACAGAAACTGCTGAGGCCAGCTTCGCAAACCCGACAGAAAAGGGTACCGGGAAGTAAGCTCACTAGAGGGATCCTGGAGGACCAGGGAGTCCCTCAGTCAGAGAGAGAGAGAGAGAGAGAGAGTCCCAAGCAGACTCTGCACTGTCAGCACAAGGCCTGACCCAGGGTTCAAACTCACGAACCATGAAATCATGACCTGAGCGGAAGTCAGATGCTTACCCGGCTGAGCCGCCCAGGCGCCCCAGCAGCAGTGATGCAGAGCCTGCACCAGCCCAGCGCCTGGCACACGGCCTTGGGCCAGGGCCTCTCGGCTTTCCAAGGTCAGTGGGTAATCACCCTAATATGCAGGTACTGAGTTCCTCGCAGTAAAGCAGGTCCAGCTGGAGGCCTTTAGGTATCCTACCTCCCCTCTCTGTGCCTCAGTTTCCTCATCAGTAAAAGGGGATAGTAACAGCGCCTCTTCCCTAGGGTCCGTGTGAGGATTAATTTAGTGGACTGCATGAGCCCTTAGAACAGGACCTGGCATCTCGTCAGTGTTGGTTGTTATCAGTAAGCCCCAGCCAGGCCCTGGAAGAGGAAAAGGCACCAGCTCGGTCTTCCCGGGGGACTTAACCACAGTGGAAGGGGAGATTTTTCAAAAAGCAGCATTTGTTACCACTGAGGTTCATGGTTTGCAAGAAAATATACCGTGGTTTCATTAGGAAGGGGCTTCTAATGAACTTGGTCTTTTGCTATGTGGGAAGAGACATCCAGGAAGTAGGAAGAGATGTCCAGGAAGTTGGGAGGAAACGTATCTGGTTTTTTAGGTATTACCAGCAGGGATAGATTTTTCTAGAAGGATGTGAGAGAGCTCCCAGGAAAGGAGAGAGGAAGGAGGAACTGGGCTCAGGAGCCTGGAAATGGTGCAGCCCAGCAGGGAATCCTCCATGCCTCGCATACCCTCCCTTGCCAGGAATCACTGTCAACGACTTTTGTCCTTGCTGAAGATTTTACTTCCGGGGCAAGGGCACCAGACTGGCCTGAACTGGGCTGGTGAGAGGGACAGGCATCTTGATGGACATCTCCTGGCACTGAACCTCAAGGGAGGGTTGTTCTCCCAGTAGACACGACGCAGACCCAAGGATAGCATCCCCTGGGAATGACAGTTAGGTCAGGGGTTGGTTCTTAGCTTTTTTGTGTGCCATAGACATCTTCTTAGAATAATGCTTTTATTTATTTTTAAACACTTTAAAAAATGTTTTTTTTTTTGAGAGAGAGAGAGAGAGAGAGAAAGTGTTTTTAAATGCATAAAATGGGGCACCTGGGTGGCTCCGTCGGTTAAGTGTCCGACTTCAGCTCAGGACATGATCTCACGGTTTGTGGGCTCGAGCCCTGCGTTGGGCTCTGGGCTGACAGCTCAGTGTCTGAAGCCTGCTTCAGATTCTGTGTCTCCCTCCTTCTCTGCCCCTCCCCTGCTCACGCTCTCTCTCTCTCTCTCTCAAAAATAAACATTAAACTTTTTTTAAAAAATGCATAAAACATAGGATTGCAAAGGAAACCAAAGATAATGAAATATTAGAATAGGGAATTAAGGGCACCTGGGGGCTAAGTCAGTTGAGCATCCAACTCTTGATTTCAACTCCGGTCATGATCCCGGGGTGGTGAGATTGAGCCCCGTGACAGGCTGTGTGCTGAGCATGAAAATGGCTCGGGATTCTCTGTCTCCCTCTGCCCCTCCTCCGCATGTGCGCGCGTGTCTGTCTGTCTGTCTCTCTCTTTCGAAAGAAAGAATAGGAGGTAATATGTACTTCTTTATGAACTCATTTAAATGACAGGATCTAGCAGTGCTGTAGGGACACTTTTTAAAAATATTTTTATTTATTTTTGAGAGAGCGAGACAACGTGAGCAGGGAAGGGTCAGAGAGAGAGAGAGACACAGAATCTGAAGCAGGCGCCAGGCTCTGAGCTAGTGGTCAGCACAGAGCCTGATGCGGGGCTCGAACCCACAAACTGCAAGATCATGACCTGAGCCGAAGCTAGACGCTCAACTGACTGAGCCACCCAGGCGCCCCTGGACACTGTTATTTTGACGTACAGATAGTGTAAGCAATATTTTGAAAAA
Source organism: Helogale parvula (assembly GCA_004023845.1). Taxonomy (NCBI): domain Eukaryota; kingdom Metazoa; phylum Chordata; class Mammalia; order Carnivora; family Herpestidae; genus Helogale; species Helogale parvula. The sequence continues at coordinate 32,199 of PJEM01014311.1, forward strand.
TCTGCAACTGGAATGTGTTATGAAAATATCTGATTGCACCTGGTAACGAAGTCTCAGGTGCTGTTCATGCCACTGTGGCTGCTGCCTAACCTCACAAGGGAAGGAGAAGCTAATTTCAGTAGGAGACTAGAAGAAATCATGCAAGTGTTTCTCCCGCTCTGGGACTCCCTGACTTAAGCAGAGATTGCAACAACAATAGCAACAACAGATTATACAATATGGTGGATTTTCAGTTGATTGTATTATTATTTTTGGTTTGGTCAAAAGAAAAACAAGACAAACACTTGTGTGTTTATGCCATACTTCCAGAACAGGATATGAAAAAGATTTCATACTTAAAGGGGAAATGTATGGAAAAATCAAGTCTCAATGCTGCCTTCTCAAAGCCTCGGCTTGGGGCTTCTCGCTGCCTCTCTGGTGGCAACAGGGGGTGTGGGGCCCACCGGGTGAGGAGGAGTGTGTTTCCTTGGGTATCTCCCCACCCAACCCCTGAAAAATACCCAAGTCAGTTTGTCCAATCAGTTCAGGGTGTCGTGGCACATGCACAGGCTGGAAGGTGGAGACTGACTTTCAGCGAGGCCTGATGTCTGTCCCTAATCAGCTCTGTGAGCTCAGGTCGACCTCAAATCTCTATTGATCTCAAATCCGCGCAGCTGGGGCTCCAGGCCCCCGCCTTCAGGTTGTTGCTACTCACGTGGAATAAGTACCTTATTCCGCCAGGTACTTTACCGTTTATGCACCAAGGAGCATCGAAAGCAGAGCTGTCGCGGCCCCAGGAGCAAGAGACCGCAAAGACTGGAAGGCTCTCCAGCCTGGGGGGAGCCGCAGGCACTGGGGGGCGGGGGGGCTTGCGACCGATGGGCAGATTCGGGTTCCACGAAAGGCAGCATTTTTATCCGTCAGCACTGCCCAGGACGAAGAGAGGAGCACGGGGCAGGGGAAGGACGCCGCTTCCTTTCAGCTGCGAACCCGTCACTCCGCCGTGTCAATCGACCGTAAGCGGGGATTTCCGCAAAGGACGCTCCTCGCTCTCCTCTCCACACCTGTGTGAGGGTCCCCGCGGGTGGTGTATTTTCGAAATGTGCCCTCTCGCCCCTGCGACGCGTGAGCGAGCAACGTCACAGGGACACACTGGGAGAGAGCAAGTTACTTCCTAGGGTCGGGGGCGTTCCTCGATTTCAATACGGGGTGGAAACAGGGGACAAGATTTCATACTGTCCCGACGCTACCTTCCCAAGGAGGCAAGGAATTCACCAAAAATTGTTGGTATACCCGCTACGACCGCGGCAGGACTCGAACCTGCAATCTTCTGATCCGAAGTCAGACGCCTTATCCATTAGGCCACGCGGCCGCCCGACGCACGGTCTTCTTTGGACAATCTAAAATGTAATATTACCGCCCTCCAGCTTGTCTGGGACCAACCCATTTGTTTCTTGGGCGGGGGGAGGTTGGACTTTGGCTCCCAGAGTTCCGCAGGGAGAGCCCGCCCGGAAGTCTCCGTCTCCCCCCTGCGGGCGGACCGGTCCATTTGCGGCCCTCCTATTGGTCGCGCCGGGAGTCTCTCGCCTGCCTCTCGGGCAGCCGCGGGACGGAGCGGGGAGCAGACGGGAAGTTGCGGCTGCCAGCGAGGCGGACTGGTCGGTGGAGGCCACACGCCACCCCGAGGCTGCGTAGGCCGCGCGGAGGGAGACGCCGCTCCGTCGGCCTGGGGTCCGGGGCCGCGACCCGGAGAGCACCAGACGGACCGAGGTTTCCGGCAGGTTCGGCCCGGGGGAGGCCGGGTCGCTGAGCGGCGGCGCAGCCGCTCCCTCTCAGTCTGGGAGCGAGGCCCCGAGCTGGGTGGAGGCTCGTCCCAGGGCGCACCGCGGCGTCGCCGCCGGGCACGGGCACTGGCGGGCGGCCGGGCGCGCCGAGGTCGCCGCTCCCTGCAGGGCGCCTAGATGGGCTGGGCCAGGGCCCGGGCGTGGGTGGGGGCTCGGGGGCCGCGGCCCGCCCTGCGGGTTCGAAGCCGGGGGCCGGCACCTGGCGGCGCTAGGCCCTCGGGCCGCGGCAGTCGCGGTAATGGCAGCCACCGTTTGCCGAGCGTTGTGCCGTGGGCCGCACCTCGCGACTTGCTCGCCCGGTGTCCCCCAGACAGCGGTCCCGCGTGACAGGTAGAATCCGTAACCCCATTTTACGGAGGAGGAGATTGGGGCCTTAGGAAACTTGCTCAAGGTCACGCATCTCCTGACAGTGAGAGCCGGGATTCAAACCCGCCGCGTTCTCCTCCAGGACCGTCACTCATAACTACGGCCGTCTCCTCCCCCAAGTTCACTGATGAAGCCGCCTGAAGTTCAGTTTCCTCAGGAGGGGCAGTGATGACTCCCGTGGTTGTTTGGGGCTTCACTGACAAAGTGTCCCTAAAATCTCCCGGCACGCTCGCTGCCTCAGCCGCAGGAAGTGCCCAGGGAGAGACGGCTGTCCCCCAACACGAAGTGCCTGGGTGCGAAATAACCCTTTGTGTCGTCTGTCTCCTTCAGGCTTTGTGGGAGGAAGGCAGGCATGGTCAGACCCATTTCACTGACCGGAACGCAGAGGCAGGACGTGTCGCTCTCCACGTCTTTCGGCCAGTAAAAGCAGCCAAGCTGGAGCCCAAAGCCAGGTGTCCTGACGCCCAGCGGGGGGCTCCCTGCACCGACCATGAGTCGCCTGCTCTGGAAGAAGGTGGTCGGCGCCACCACCGGCGGGCCAGGGCCGGTTCCAGCTCCGGGGCGCTGGGGCTCCGGCTCCGGCCCCGCCCCCAGCGACGGGCCGCCGCGGCCGCCGCCAGCGCCGTCCTCGGAGGGCGGCCAGCAGCAGCGGCACAGCCCGTTGCACATCCAGATGCTGTCGCGAGGGCTGCACGAGCAGATCTTCGGGCGCGGCGCGGAGATGCCCGGCGAGGCCGCGGTGCGCCGCAGCGTCGAGCACCTGCAGAGGCACGGGCTCTGGGGGCAGCCGGCCACGCCCTTGCCCGACGTGGAGCTGTGTCTGCCGCCCCTCTACGGGGGCGGCCTGGACCAGCACTTCCGCCTCCTGGCCCAGAAGCAGAGCCTGCCCTACCTGGAGGCGGCCGACTCGTTGTTGCGGGCCCGGCTGCCCCCCCGGCCCCCGAGCTGGGCCTGGGCGGAGGGCTGGACCCGGTACGGCCCCGCGGGGGAGGCCGAACCCGTGGCCATCCCCGAGGAGCGGGCCCTGGTGTTCGACGTGGAGGTCTGCTTGGCAGAGGGAACTTGCCCCACGTTGGCGGTGGCCATATCCCCCTCGGCCTGGTAAGTAGGGGCTGGGCTGGGGGGTGGGGGGACCTCAGCTCGCGTGCTGGGGGGGTGGGGCCCAGCTTAATAATTTGGCTCCGTGAATGGTTACTGAAGGCCCACTGTGTGCCGGGCGGGCGCTCTTCTGGGGACTGCGGATTCCCTGGTGAACTAGAAGCTTGACCCTAGCTTTCAGGGAGCTTGCGTTTTGGCGGGAAGATCCAGGCAGTAAACAGACACCCAGGCAGACAGCAGGTGGTGACAGGGGCCACGTGGAGAGTTACAATAGACCCTTGTCGTTGGGACCGTGGGGGAGAGCACTTGCGATTACCTTGGTTTGGTGCTCCCCCCCCCCCC
>PJEM01014312.1:0-35801 GCA_004023845.1 Helogale parvula
TGAAGATCATACCCTGGCCTCCCAGGGGGTCTCTCCGGTGTGTGAGCAGCATCAGCTTTCCAGCAACCCCCACTGTGGTGGCCCAGACACTGCTGGCTGGCCCTGACCTTCAGGCAGTGCCAGGATCCTCTTTCATCTCTTCTATCTGCTCCCCACCACCCCCAGACTCCATCCTCCCTGCTTGCTGTCAGGCTATAAGGCTGACTTGCTCTGCAGCCCTGAGGGGAGATCAGGTGTGTAGAAGTGGGGGCCCGGCTCCTCCCTGGGGCTGAGGAGGAATTGAGCAACTTCTCTTCCCTTTTCTGACTTGGCAACGTGAGCCCCCATCTCTCACACTGGAACAGAGAAATGTATAGCTGAGAAGGGGCCTGCAGAACTTGCCTGGATTCTGGGAAGCCTGAGGTCTGGGATGCTTCACTGGGCTGACCCTGAGGCTGGAAGGGGTGCACAAAGAAGGAAAAATAGATAGAGCCTGGATTAGGATGCCTTACTCAGCTCAGTATCGAATTTTAGGGGCACCAAAAAACCTCAGTAGTTGGTGCATGGGCGGCTCAGTCAGTTAAGCATCCTACTTGGGTTCAGGTCATAATCTCATGGTTCGTGGGTTCAAGCCTCGAGTCAGGCTCTGTGCTGACAGTTTGGATTCTGCAGCTCCCTCTCTCTCTGCCCCTCCTCTGCTCACACTCTGTCTTTCTCTCAAAAATAAATAAATATTAAAAAAATTAAAAAACACAATAGTCAAGAGAAATATTTTTATGCAATATTTAAAAAAATCAAAATTAATGCAAAACAAAATCCATGATTGTCATAAGAAGAAAAATGCTCCCCCCCCACTCCCATTCCACCCCACCAAGGTCTGTGTCCCAGAACCCGTGAGTGTGTTAAAGTATATGGCAAAGGGGAAGTAGGGCTTCAGAGGAATTACTATTGTTAATCAGCTGACCTTAAGTTAGGGAGATGAGCCTGCTTTGTCCAGGTGCGAACTTTGTCATCACAAGCATCCTTAAAAGTGGAAGAAAAAAGCAGAAAAGCCTGAATTAGGGAGGAAAATGTGATGACAGGAGCAGAGTCAGAGTGACATGTGATGCACCGTGACACAATGAGGATCCTGCTGGCTTTGAAGGCAGGATGGGGCTATGAACCACAGAATACAGGTAACCTGGAGAAGGTGGAAAAAACAAGACTGTAGATTTTCCCGCTGAGCCTCCAGGACTGAATGAAGTCCTGCTGACCCTGGGATTTTGCTCAGTGAGCTTGATGTCAGATTCTGTCCTAAGGAGATATAAAATAATAAATTTGTCTTGTCTTGAGCCACCAAGGCTGCATGATCTGATACAACAGCAATAGGAACCTAATACAAGAATGAGCCAAATATTAACATTTTATATAAAAACAGGGTCAGGAATCTCTAGGCTCCTGGAAAGGACTTATAGATACACATATTGAGATCTTGACTGTCTGAAATGTCTTTATTCTAGCCTCCCTTTGGTTGATAGTTTTGCTGGGTATACAATTTTAGATAGAAAAGCCATGTCTCTCAGCATTTAGAATGCACTGATTCATTATTTTCTAGCTTCTACTGCTGTGGTTGCAAACTCTGAGTCCATTCTGATTCCTTTTCCTTTGCAGGTAACCTTTTTTTTTTTCTTAAAGCTTGTAGGATTTCTTTTTTTATCACTAGTGTTTTGAAGTTTTAGAATGATGTGGCTTTATAGAGGTCCTTCCCCGTTTATTTTTCTGGATGATCTCAAGCGTGTCTCTTAGTACTTGGAAATTTTCTTATATTACTTCTTTGCTTATTTCTTCCCTCTATATTCTCTATTTTCTTTTTCTTTTTTTTGATTTCTGTTACTCCTACAAGACATAGGTTGGATCTTCTCAACTTTGAATTTCCTTATATTTTTTCTCTTCCATTTTTCCACTCTGTCTTTTTGTGGTACTTTGTGGGATAGTTCCATAAATTTATTTCTACACTTTTATATTGAAGTTAAGTAGCTATCCTTTTATTTTTATTTTTTTTTAATGTTGGTAACTGAACCAATTTTTGTCAATGTTTATTTATTTTTTTTTTTGAGAGAGAGACAGAGAGGGCAAGCAGGGAAAGGACAGAAAGAAAGGGAAAAGACAGAAAGAAAGAGACACGGAATCCAAAGAAGGCTCCACACTCCAAGCTGTCAGCGTAGAGCCCAATGCAGGGCTTGAACCCATGAACTATGAGATCATGACCTGAGCTGAAGTCATATGCTCAACCAGCCGAGCCGCCCAGGTGCCCCAAGTAGCTATTCTTTTAAATTACTTTTCATTTTTAAGAATACTTTTTTTCAGAATGATTCCTTTTATAGTATTTTATTTTTATTACATGGTACAACATATCCTCATCTCTCTGGAAATAAGGTTTATATTGCTTTTTATTTTCTAAGTTCTCATCAGCTTCCTGCATGTTTTCCATTTTATCAAATTTCCTTTCTTTTCTGTTTTTCGGTTTAGTCTTCATCTATCAAACTGAAGAGTCTGCACACATGTGATGATCCCTGCTATCTGTTCATACTGAAAAGTGGGTTACTAGCAAATCATTTGACAGCTCCCTGGGAAGGCTGTCACCCAGTGGGCCTCATGCATAGGTGATCAGGTGGGGACCTAGCAGCTTCATTGGCAGATACCCAATGTCAGCACATCCAGACTTTCCCCGAGACTGTTAGTTCCTAGAGGGGGAGGTTCTCCAATCTCCTCCAGGAGGTGTAAGCCTGACTGCCAGCATTCTTAGAACTGAGTAGGGAAAGAGAGCTGGAATCCCGCTGTTCAGAGGACAGACTTTCACTTATCTTCTCTTGAAGTAAAATACCTGCAGTGAGTTGTTTGGCTCCTTAAAAGGTGCTCAACTTGTAATTCCTTGAACCTGCCAATGAGAACATATTTGGAAAGAGGATCTTTGTAGATGTAATTAAGCTAAGGATCTGGAGATGAGGTCATCCTGGAGTATCTAGGTGGACTCTATATTCAATGGCAGGTGGCCTATAAATGACAAACAGAGAAAAGACACACAGAGAAGAGACTTCCCTATGAGGATAGAAGCGGAGTTTGGAGTTATGTGGTCACAAGCCAAGGAACCCTCAGAGCCACTGGAAGTTAGAAGGGGCAAGGAAAGATTCTTTCCCAGAGCTTTGGAGGGAGCTGACGCCTTGACATACTTCAGACATCTAGAACTATGAAAGAACACATTTCCATTATCTCCAGCCACCCATTGTTTGATCATGTGTTATGACAGCCCTAAGAAACTTATGTAGCACCTTACTTCCAGCTGGCCTGTTATCCCTGAGGCTGGAGGCCCTTTGGTTCCACCTCTCCTGGGAATAAACTGCCAGGTTCCTGCTGGGATGGGGACAGGGTAACTGACTGAGGTCTGAGAAAAGGCTGGAGGGTCTAACTGCGCTTACTAAAGACTTTTATTGAGAGAGAGAGAGAGAGAGAGAGAGAGAGAGAGAGAGAGAGAGATACCCAAGCAGGCTCCATGCTCAGCATGGAGCCCAACTCCAGGCTGGATCCCACAACCATGAGATCATGACCTGAGCCAACATCAAGAGTCAGATGCTTAACTGACTAAGCCACCAGGTACCCCCCACTAGAGACTTTTTAAAAAATGTTTAATTATGTTTGAAAGAGAGAGAAAGAGCGTGCACGAGCGGGGAAGGGCAGAGAGAGAGGGGAACAGAGGATTGGAAGTCGGCTCCACCCAGACAGCAGAGATCCCTTATGACGGGCTCAGACTCACAAACTGTGAGGTTATGACCTGAGCTGAAGTCAGACGCTCAACCGACTGAGTCAGCCAGGCACCCGGAGACTTTTTAAACCAGTCTTTCAGTTTTCAGCCTTCCCCTTCACTCCCTCCTTTAGTAGTACTTGGTGTTCCAGCCTCCTGTAATGTGAATTTTCTGGCTTGTTGGCATACGGCCTCCAAATTGTGGTCTCCAACTGCTGCTTTTTACAGTAAAAATCCATAACCAACCATTCATCAGCTTTCCAACTTCCACATTTTAATGACACCTCTCTCATCTATCAATTTTTCTTTTATTCTCTCTCTCTTTTTCAAAAGTAATTTTAAAATGTTTATTTTTATTTCTTTTTAATGTTTACTTAATTTTGAGAGAGAGACAGAGAGTGAACAGGGAGGAGCAGAGAGAGAGAGAGGGAGACACAGAATCCAAAGCAGGCTCCAGCCTCTGAGCTGTCAGCCCAGAGCCTGATGGGGGGCTCGAACTCACAGACTGTGAGATCATGACCTGAGCCGAAGTCGGTCATTTAACTGACTAAGCCACTTGCTCAAGTGCCCCTGTTTATTTTTGAGAGAGGAGAAAGAGAGATAAAGAGAGAGAGAGAACCAGCACAAGTAGGGGAGGGGCAGAGAGAGAGGGAGACACAGCATCTGAAGCAGGCTCCAGGCTCTGAGTTAGCTGTCAGCACAGAGTCCAATATGGAGCTCGAACCCATGAACCATAAGATCATGACCTGAGCCAATGTCAGATGGCCAGTCAGCTGAACCACCCAGGCACCCTCTTTTATTCTTTTTCTGTGATTTTGTTTTTTGCCTTTAAAAAAGATAAATGTGTACATTCAATTACATAGTTAATTCAGAAGATTCATATTCTTCATTTTAATGATTGGAGTTTGATGGCTGTAAGGAAGGCCACACACTCTCCGCTTTGCCACAGACCTCTCCACTCCTTGCAGTTCTACACCTGGTCTGATTTGCACATTTATGTTTCCCACCTGGCTTGCCCTGTAGGCATCTACATTTGTTGTCACTGGTTCAAGTGCCTCCAGAGAACCACAGTGAAGGAGCAGGAGATGAATATTTGCAAGACAGCTTCTAATTCTCCCCACTTTGAAGATCCTAAAACTGAGCTGGAGACATAGAAGCAATTATAGGTAGAAGATCGGGGCAGGCGAGGAGGAACTTAAGGATGGCTCATCTTGGCTTGGTTGAATATCCAATTCCTGGAGTGTATAACCTACTGATTCCTAGTTTTTTTTAGCTCCATGACTCAGTTTCCCCACTTGGCTAATTGGCACAATCATCTATGCCCGGTGGAGTGAGGTTGGCATGGTGAGATAAGACATAAAAAGTCTTAACAGAATAAAAACTGGAGACTTTGCTATTTTCACATCTATCTGTAATGTTGTAAGTTATCTTGATTGGTATTGAACTGATTACTCAGATACATCTGCTCTCCCCATTGGAACTAACCACCTGGGCCACCTGGGCCCGGAACATTGTCTGCTGGAAGGAGAGATCTTGATTTTAAGAGTCAATGGTTTGGGAGTCCTACAAACTGGTGCTTCTCAGCTGGGAGACTCAAACCCCCTACCCTGGGTTCTTTAGCAGTCCCCACGTCAATGTTGGAGGCTGTAGCATCTTTCGGCTAGGAGGACACAAAAAGCAATAAAAGGGATTCTGGGAGGAGCTAGAGAAGCACTGATGGGTGAAGCCAAGGTCTGAGCTCTGGGCTCTGTGGTGAGCTTTGAAGGAGGATGATGAGTAGGTGCTGTGGGGGCGGGGAGGGAAGAGTGAAGTGGAAGTAGCTCTCCAAGAAGGGCCGACTTGGCAACGGTGAAGTGTTCAACCTCTCTTCTTTGTCCCATCCCTCTCCTCCTCCCCTGCGGCCCGGCCCGGTGTTCCAGCCACACCTTCCAGCCACACCTTCGCTCAGTGTAGGAGTTCTTATCAGTGGGGGTTATTGGTTGGATTGAGTTCGATGGCTGCACCTCAAGGATCTCTGTCCGTCCAGGAGAATGGAATCCAGGGAAACAGGGTTCAGTACTTCAGGCCATTAGCTGCTCTCTCCAGATCAGCCAGGGGCAGCCACCGCCACCACCCACCAGCACAGTGATGCTGGTCCTGGACAAGGTAGAAGATCGGGGCAAGGTAGGAGCCGGGAGCCCAGAGGAAAAAGGGGAAAAGCAGAATCTGACAGCCCTAGGCCCTGCCACCTCCTCCTCTTCTTTTCCCCCCTCCCTTTCTCCTGCCTTTCCCTCGCCAAGCCCCAGGAAGCACCAGACACAATCAGCAACTTTTATTTTTTTAGAAAAGAAAAAGGTACTTTAGGGCTTTTACGGAGGAGGCTGCAGCCCATTAAGACACAAATTAAATCTTTGTGGGAATAACCAGAGTGCAAATTCCCAGTGTGAGGACGGCCCTCCAGACTACCGCTGCCCCCAGCCCCAAGCTTCCTCAGTCCTGAGTCCCACCTCCCTCCCTGCAGGACTCAAAGTGCATCTCAGGGGTTGAAGGAAAACTAATCAGTCTTGGCACTGAGTAGGTCTTAGGGCAGGGCTAGAATGGGGTAGGAGGAGGGAGAAAGGAGCAGGTGAGAGAGGAATGGAATAGGGGGAAGGGCAGAGAAAGGGAAGGAGGGCGCTCAGCCCGACACTGACAGGCACTCTATGTGTTGTTTTATTTAGCCCTCTCCCCAAGTGTAGGAAGGAGCTAATATCCCCCGTTTCACAGATAGGGAAAAAATGAGCCTCTGAGAAGTAACGTGGCCAAGGTCATGCTGCCAATGCCAGCTGGGATTTGAATCTCCTTTTAGAGAGGTGCAGAGGAGAAAAGGGGGAGAGAGGGGTGCCTGGATGGCTCAGGCGGCTAAGTCTCCAACTTTGGCTTAGGTCAGGATCTCATGGTTTGGTTTGTGAGTTCAAGCACCGCTTTGGGCTCTGTGCTGACGCTCTGAGCCTGGAGCCTGCTTCAGATTCTGTCTCCCTCTCTCTGCTCCTCCCCAGCCTGTGCTCTGTCTGTCCCTCTCTCAAAAATAAAAAAACAGCAAAAATTTCTTTAAAAAGAGAAAAGGGGGAGAGAGATACATGCACACTGTTCCCCTTCCCCCATCCCTCCCTCCTCACCTCCTTTCCAGCATTTCTCTGCAGTCTGAGCATTTCTCAAGAGACAGGAAGTCCATCTAATTGCACTTTCCTGTGAATGGTCACTCTTGAGGGTCCCAAAGAGAAGGTGTGTTTTATTTGGACCAGAGCACCTATGGTACCCATTGGTGGGTGGGTGTTGGGTGAGGGACCATTAGCCAGTTTACCCAATTAACCAGTTGGGAGCCATGCCAGGCTGAGGAGTTTGGTCACTGGAGTTGGACAAAGTGGGGCAGGCAGAGACTGAAAAGACCTTGGTCCAGGCAGTCTCCACGGTGAGGCGGTTGGGAGCCAGTGGGGGAAGAGTGGGAGTGGGGCTTCCCATGAGGCTCTGGGCTCCCCTCACCTCCCTCATACTTTGTGCTGCTGGCCTGTCATTCATTCACTCAACAGATGTTTATTTAGCACCTGCCACGCAGCTGGTGGGGGGCTAAGTGCTTCAGTTAGGGAAGCAGTAAGAACGAGAATAATGCTGTACTTCATCTTTCTAAGAAACACATTTTCCCCACAATTTTAGCATTTCTGAAATCAGGATATGTCCTTCAAGCAGTGAATTTCAGTTATTTTCAGCAGCATTTTATTTTTCTTGGAGGTGTGTGAAGTCATGGTGCATCCATGCAATTCGGTAACAGCTACACTTACAGTACTTCCTGCTCTCCACGCACTGTTCTAACTGCTTTCCGTGTGTCAACACATTAGGTCTTCCCAACTGTGGCTGAGGTAGGAATGCTTGCTGTTCCCACCTTAGCGATGGGAAAGCTGAGGCACAGAGACGTGCATTCTCATTTCCCCTTCAAGGAGGGGACAGCACATAGGCTACCTTATAAACACCAATGCCAGGCTCGCTACCATAGCAGAGCTGTGGCAAAAAAGAAAACCCCAGGAGCGGGGAGCCTACTGCCTGGAAGTGGGGAGCCCTGCCCTGGAACCCTCACACCCAGAACTGGTCGTAAGGGTTCTCCCAGGCCCTCCCATTTAGCTAAAGAGTGATGCCCCCCGGTTCACCTCTTCCTGCCTTCACTCCCCATGCCTCTGTCCTCTATATGTGGTTATAGGGGTTAATCACGGAAGCAGCCTTCATTCCTGTTAGCTCAGGTGGGGCCACAGGGAAGGGGATGACGGGATGGAGGGTAGAGGGGCAGAGTTGGGCATTGACCACCTCATTAGCCCCGGCCCCTCCCTGGAGTAGACACAGCACATTTCTCAGGACTTGAGTCTCTCTTTTTCCTAATCTGTCTCAGGCTGGGAAGGCATCTCCTGATAGAGAAGGTTTACAGCAGGGAGGAGAAAAGGAAGAGAAGTTACCAGAAATCCTGTCCCTACCGCCCCCTCCTTTACCACCCACACTCCAAAGCTGGAAGGCAGAGGTCCTAGGAACCTCCCCTCCCCCCAAACCTGTGACCCTGGGCAAATCTCTTTAGGCCTTGGTTTCACTATCTGGACAACAGGATTAATTCTCCACAAGAGACCCTGGATGGGGCTGCGGCGGGGGGGGGGTGCAGTGCCTAAGAAATCCTGATGCTCTAGGCCTTTGTTTTCCCTTGTGTCCTGTGTCTCTGGACCCCGTTCATGCCTACCCTTTCCCTGACCCAGCTCTGCCAAGTACTGGGAAATGAAGACCTCACCTGCCAGGAGGGGCTGGGAGGGGCCCCGCAGGCCCTGCCAGCAGCCCCGAGCTGTCAGGCTGGCTGCTTCCTCTTGCTGGTGCTGGCGGTAATTAATTAATCCATCCAGGAGCCCAAGGCAGTCTCCGCTGCATCTCGCGGACAGAGACTGCAGCAACTCCAACTGGGTTATGGGCTGGAGGGGCCTACCTACCTCGGCCACATGGACTGTGGCTCCTGCCGTCTGAGAGCAGCTGGGAGGCAGGGGGTGGTCATCCTCCCAAGCCTGGTGTATCTCGTATTTGTTCATTCATTCAACGAACACTGTTAAATACCTGCTCTGTGTCTTGGGTCTGAAAACAGAGCCTGAGCCAGGGACTTGGACCTACATGGTTCATTAAGGGTTGCCGGCTTTTCAGGAACCCCTTGTAGAAGAGGGAGCTGTCTTCGTCATCTTGAGCTGCTATAACAGAATACCACAAGACTGGGTGGCTTGAACAGCAGACATTTACTTCCCACCTTTTAGCGGCTGAGGAGTCCAAGATCAGGGTGCTGACAGATTTGGTTTCTGATTAGAACCATCTTTGTGGCTTGCAGACGTTGGCCTTCTAACTGTGTATTGACATGGCCTTTCTTCTGTGCATACTTGTGGAAAGAGAGAAATGTCTCTCTTCCTCTTCTTATAAAGGTACTATTCCTATAATGAAGGTCCCAATCTCATAAACTAATCTAAACCTAATTACCTCCCCCAAATTCCACTTCCAAATACTATCACATTGGGGATTAGGGCTTCAACATAAGAATTAAGGGGGGGGCATAAATATTTAGCTCATAGCAGGAGCTGAGCCAGGATGTGGTCTGTGCTAACATCTAACCTTAGCCTGATCTGCAGGAGGCTCTGGAGCATAAACCACACGACAAAGTTGTCTCCCCCTTTGAGAGGAGGGCCAGCTCTTTTTACCTCCTCATCAGTCAGTCACTAGCTGTGGACTGTAGTGGATGGGTGACCTCCAGGACAAGGTGCTTCTCATTTGCAGAGGGTGGTACTCCAGCGAAGGGACAGCTGGGAGCCCTTTGCAGCCAATATCCCCAGCAGCTGAGAGATGGGGAGCCCGCCTTAGCGTAGGGGATCTGGGCAGGCTCTACCGCACCAGCGGTTCTCACCACTGGACCAACAGTATCAGCATCATGGGAAACACTGTCAAGCCTGATTCTAGAGACCCTAAATTGGAGACTCTGGGGTTGGAGCCCAGTGAGCTCTGTTTTCATCAGCCTGCTGGTAATTCTGGTGACTGCTTACTTTGGAGAACACTGAACTACAAGGTACACAGTGAACAATGCAGTCACCATCCCATTATAAGACTTAGAGTTCAGTGTGGCCCGACCAGGGTGGGTCTGTTTGTGGATCCAGATCTGTGGCTGGCATCTCAGCAGGTTTGATCAGAGTCCCTTGGCAGTGGTGCTACTCCCCACCATCCCCTCATAGACCTTTGTCTTCAGAGGCTTCCATAACCGAGGATCCCTCCCCCCCACTCCCTCATTATGCCTGAGGAACAGTACCCTCCTGCCTCGTCCCACCATGGCACCACTGTAAAGGAAGGACATTCATAGTCAACCAGCATGTACTGAATCCTTTCCGGGCTCACTCTCATAAGCTATTTTATTTGATCCCTTTCTATAGCATCCTGTGTTGTAGATAGTAGCATACCTGTTTTATAGCTGAAAAAACCAGGTTCAGAATAACTTGTTAATAAGAGAATGAGAACTTGGACTTTTCAGTTTCAAGCTTGGCGTATATTCTGCTATAAACAGCATTGGCAGAAGTCCGAATAGGGGTTGCCTTGGGTGGGGGATATGGTGGGATAGAGTGCTCAGGGGTCTTCTGTGGTTCTGAGGGACCATATCTTGATTTGGGTGGTGGTAACACCCATGTATGCCTAGGTAAAAAGTCCCTGAGCCTTACATTTAAGATGTTTGCAGTTTATTGTTTGTAAGCTATACCTCGTTTTATCTTATTTAAAGTTTATTTATTTTGAGAGAAAGCAAAGAAGGGAGGGGCAGAGAGAGAACAAATCCCAAGCAGACTCCTCACTGTCAGTGCAGAGTCCCACAAACCATGAGATCATGACCTGAGCTGAAATCCAGAGTCAGAAGCTTAACTGACTGAGCCACCCAGGTGCCTCTGTACCTCATTTTAAGTAATGCAAAAATAAAAGCCCTAAACAGACACAAAAAACCCAAAATACTCTATGACTTCACTTGACCGTATCAGGAATGGTCAAAGTCATAGCATCAGAGAGTAAACGGTGGTTGGCAGGGGGAGGAGGAGTTGATGGTTAATGGGTACTGAGTTTCAGTTCTGTAAGACAGAGCTCTGGAGGTTGTTTGTACAATCACGTGAGTATAGTTAACGCTACTAAACTACACACTTATGAAGGGTTAAAGTAGCAAATTTTATATTATGTTTGCCTTACAACTATTGAAAAGAAGATTAAAAAATAAATCTCTCAAAATTTTGCTTTGAGATGTTCCACGGAGTGAGAGGCTCTGTGGGATCAACGCTTGCCCTTTCAAAGTGCTAAGGGGAGACTGGCCCCTGAATGAGCTGGCTAGAACTTTGGATGCTTGAGGTTGGAGAAGGCAAGCCTTCCCATTTGGTTCCTGAACTCTCTCCTACAACATCCTTGCTAGGTGGTTTCCAGCCCGTGCTAAACACCTTCTGATTTCAAGGGGCTCACTCCATCCACTCTCAAGACCAAAGCAGTAATGCTAAATAATGATGGATCCCAGAGGATGCAGACGTGCACAGGGTGGAAGGTCTGGCCTTTGCACAGAAACCCTCTAGTTGTATGGAGCCCGTCCTGTGCCCTTTGGTTTCTGTTCCAAGCCTTAGGGCCCTAGAGAATGAACGACGTCTTGCACAGGACCGCCCTATAGGGTTTCACTTTGTTTCATGTTTTGTTTTTGGCTCCATATATGCATACTTAATTTCTTCTCCACTAGCCACATACTTCCAATGTCAGGCATACAGGGCACACTCAAATGGACTCTGGGCCTCTGGCTCTGCCCTGTTGTGTCCCATTGCTGAATGGATGGGAGGAATATTCCTGGATGTCACCTCTGCACCAGGACAGCTAGCAATAATGCAGCTATGACATGGAGGTGACTGCGAATCCCATATACATATCCGTTAGACCCAACCCGAAGGGGTCCGTTACCTAGTTTCCTTTGACCTGGATCCCATAATGCCCACCGCTGCTAGGATAACACCTAACACAGAGCAAAGTGTGAGGGGGGAAGTCAAAGTGGAAAGAGAAGGGGGATCTTAACTGGTCAAAATTAAAATATCTACGTTTGCAGATTTTACAAAGCTATATGATCATGTGAACATTTTGTCAATTCCTCTCTGAGAATCTTGGAAGGGGCCCGTTTAAGTGAGGGCCCCTGAAGCAGCAGCCATATTAGCTCCATGGAGAAGCCATCTGTGTCCGTGGGCCATGATCTCCCAGAGGGCAGGGCAGCCTGGCAGGTTTTTGAGGTCCCTGACCATCCTCCCCGCTCCTCTCACCCCCTGGCTTCTCTTTTGCTGATTAAATATGGCCAGCGTTTTCTATGGTTCCTCAAAGATAGGTCCGAGGTTCTTATCTGAGCTGGTGTCAGTTTGTCTATGTCCCTTTAAAAGGGTCCAGAACTGACCGGCAGGCTGGTTATATCACCTGTCACAGTAGGACAGCCAGGTCTGTACATACACTGGTTCCCCTACATGGCCTTGGGGTCAGGGTGTCACAACCAGCCACTGTTCCACCCTCCAGTAAAGGATTAATTTAGCAACTATTTCTTTATTTAAAAAAATTTTTTTAAGTTTATTTATTTTTAAGAGAGACAGAGACAGGTTGTAAGCAGGGGAGGAGCAGAGAAAAAAGGAGACACAGAATCCTAAGCAGGCTCCAGGCTCTGAGCTGTCAGCACAGAGCCCGATGTGGGGCTCGAACACATGAACCACGAGATCATGACCCAAGTCTAAGTCAGATGTCTAACTGACTGAGCCATGCAGGCACCCCATAATTTAGCAACTATTTCTGAGAGCTTTGTCTGTGCTGGGTTCTGGGTGGATCTGGGGATCCAGAGGACGGTCCCTGTTCTAGGGGCATTTATATCCTCAACTTCCAGGGCTGCAGCTGTCGTGTTGTGCCTCCTGCCCTATCTTGTTCCCACAAAGTTAGCTCTTAGCCCCAGTCACAGGGCCTTCTGCAGATCCTTGACTTGATTTCATCTTTTTTTTTTTTTGACTCAATTTCGTCTTATTAGATTTGCTCCACTTGGCCATTCTGCCAAAATCATTTTGGATCTCGCTTCTGTCATGCCCTGTCCCCTCTCTCCCTCCTGGCTTCGTGTCATCTGTGAATGTGATAAGCCTGTCTGTTATGTCTTCATTGCAGTCTGGGATAACAGTGTTCGACTGCCCAGGACAAGGACAGAGCCCAGAGGCATTAGAAGTTTCCCTCCAGGGGACATGTATTCCTTAATCAGCACCCTTTGGGGACAGTGGTTCAATTCACTTAATTACATGGTCACCCAGCCGTATTTGTCCATCTTGTTCACAAGGACATAAGATGCCTCGTCACATTCCTCAGTGAAGTCAAGACGCACTATGTCTGACACAGTTTTCTTGCCATCAGTCTGGTGACCCTGTCAAAAAAAGAAGAGTGGATTCTGTTCTCCAGCCACAGACAACACACTGCAAAAAAGAAAGCAAGGAAGGAAGGAAGAAAGGAAGAGAGAGAGAGAAAGAAAGGAAGAAAGAAAGAAAGAAGAAAAACAAAAGTATTTCACCGAAGCATGCATTCAGAAACAGCTCCAAATCATAAATGTACGGTCTCAGTTGAAGAAATGGAACAACTCTGGCCCCCCAAAACCCTCTAAGTTCTCCTTCTGGTCACTGCTCTCTGCCAAGAGTAACCGTCATGTGACTTCTCACACCACAGATTAGCTTTTCCCATTTTTGAACTTGGTGTAAATGAATCACAGAGGATGTATGCTCTTGTATCTGGTTTCTTTGGCCCAACACTATCTGTGAGGTTCACCCATATTGTATGTGGTTGTGGGTGCTCACTCTCATGGATGCGTAATATTCCATTATGCAAATACGAGACCATTTGTGTAACCTCCCTACTGCTGATGATTCGAGTTGCCTCCAGTTGAGGCAGTTATGGGTAGTGCTGCTGTGAGCATTCTGTTATTTATCATCTAGTGCACAGATGTGCTTGTAGTTTGAGTCTATCCCTAGGAGTGGAATCTCTGGGTCACGATGTAGGCATTTTATAGATTTTGCCAAACAGTTTGGGAAAGTAGTTGTATCATTTCATACTCCCACCAGAAACATTCTCACCAACATTTGGTTTGTGGATCTTTTTAATCTCATCCCTTCTGTGGGTGTGGTGTGGTAGCTCATTGAATTTGCATTTCCCTGATGTCTAATGATGTGGAACACCTTTTCTTGTGCTTATTGGCCATTTGAATGGCCTCTTTTGTGAAATGTCTGTATAAACATTCTGTTCGTTTTTCTACTGGGCTGCCTGGTTTTTTTTTTTTATTGATTTGTAGTAGTTTCTTTTTAATTTTTTAATTTTGAGGGAGAGAGAGAGTGAATGAACTGGAGAGAGGAGCAGAAGGAGAGAGAGAGAGAATCTCAAGCAGGCTCCACACCCAGTGGGGCTTGATTCCACAACCCCGGGATCCTGATCTGAGCCGGAACCAAGAGTCAGACGCTCAACTGACTGAGTTATCCAGGATCCCTTGTAGTTTCTTTTAGTTTCTTTTTTATGTTCTGGATGTGCACCGACTCTGCTCTTAACTTCAGCCAATTATTCTTTTGCAGATGAGTGTATCTGATCCTCGGAGTCAACTGGGAGAGAACGATTATCCCTTTAGGTGATGTCAGAGCCACACCCCCGAGGGGCTGGTAATTCGAGTTGTCAGTTTTGCGTAATCAGGTTGCCATGTTGCTCTTGATAAAGGTGAGGCAGGGCTGCGTGGAAGATGAGAGAGTCCAAAAGCCACACGTGGAAGGGAAGCGGGCAGAAGGGGCAGCCCCAGTAACCTTGGTGCGGGACTCTGAGGGTCCGTGTCAGAAACTCTGAACATGGGCACTGACTGCACCACTTCTGAAGGTGTGATCTGAGCTAAGCCACTTAGTCTTTTTGGGGATCTATTCTCTCCTCAAGGAAATACAGACAATATCTATTTCATAGGGTTTTCTGAGGTTAAGTGAGAAAGCATTTTATGAAGTATAATATTCCATGCAAATATTCTGTCTTGGAGTTGGGAGGACTCCATGAGTCTGGCTTAATATAGTAGCTGCTCAATAAATATGCATTGTTGAGTGTCTGATGTATACTAATCTGGCAATCTGATGGTAAAAAACTTCTGATGTCAAATTATCAGCACTTACTTAGCAATGTGTTATTAGGCAAGTTAATTAGCATCTTTGTGCTGCAGCTTCCTTATTGATAAAAGAGGGATAGGCTAGGGGCGCCTGGGTGGCTCAGTCGGTTGAGCATCTGGCTTCGGCTCAGGTTAGATCTCCCGTTCGTGGGTTCGAGCCCTGCGTCAGGCTCTGTGCTGACAGCTAGCTCAGAGCCTGGAGCCTGCTTCTGTTTCTGTGTCTCCTTCTCTCTCTGCCCCTCCCCCTCTCATGCTCTGTCTCTCTCTGTATCAAAAATAAATAAAACATTTTAAAAATAAAAAAAATTAAAAGAGGGATAGGCTAGTACCTAACCACACAGCATCCATGTATGAATTAAATGAGATAATTTATGTAAAGGCTGGTACCAGGCTCACAGAGAGCACATGAATATTAACTATTACTATTATAATCAAGAGTTTACCTATGCCATCTTACATAGTCATCCTAAAGAAGCAAGGTGTCCATTGTCATTTCCATTTTATAGATGAGGAGAGGGTAAGAGAGTTGCCAAAGTCATGTGCCCTGTAAGTACCAGCACTGGGATTTGAACCCAGGCCTCTGTGGGTATGTTGCAATCCAGTGCATCTAACTGTACTGCCATCCAGCTCATATTTGTCCCGTCCTATTTGCAAAGATATTTGGAAAACCCTCATCAAATGCCTCCCTGGATTTTTGGGGTTGGGGGAAAACAGGCCTGAGCCTCTGGATGCAGCCACGGGCAGGTTGGGCATGCCAGGCCTGTGTTCAGGGAGGGGGAGTAGGGCTGGTGAATCCAGGTGCACCAAGGCTGCAGAGCCATCGGGGCTGGGAGTCCGCAGTGGGGGCCCTCCCCTGGCAGGCAGCAGGGAGAGCCCCCAAGCTTTCTGTAATGAGCCTGCCACACGACTGGACAGAGACTTATGACTTCTGGTGGCTGGGTTGCCTCCTCCCACTTGTCCTCCCTGGTTATTTATCACATTTGTCCCTCTGGAGAGGCAGGGACATTGCTTACACTGTCCAGAACGGAGGATGCAATAAAGCCAGTTCTACAGGAGGCCCTGAGTCCTGTCCCCTTCACTGAGGGCGGGAGGAGCCTGAGGGGCTCTCCTGGTGAGGGGTGAGGCAAGGTGCCAGCAACAAAGGCAACCTGAGTCCAGCTTCCTAGGAGGGCTCCAGCAGCATCTCCAGGACCACAGTGACAGACGTTACTTACTCTGCCACAGCTAAGCTGGCACAGGATCACTAAGCGTCCCAACCCTCACTCACGGTGTCACCCCTCCCACCACCCCAGGCACTGCCGCCACCAGTAAGACTAACATCATCTCTGGTGACATCACCCTCGTGCTGCCGCAGATGGTGTCACTGTCACCAGGATCACCGCCATAATCACCAACAGGAAGGTAATTACCAGCCTGGCTTCATTATCCACCTTAGCTTGGCCCAGAGAAACAAGGTAATCAGAATTTTATGGCTGTTTCTACTTCTGTTCCTGACCTCCGTGGCTCCTGGAAGAAGCAGTCTTTCTTGTCTGGCTTCCCTGGTTCCTAGGAGATGGAGTGGGGTCATGAAAGGAGCTTAGCTCTAGACAGACTTGACCTTGAAGTTGTCTGTGTTGCTGACAGATGAGAGGCCCAGAGCCAGTAAGATGCTTTCCTGTGCCTCAGTAGCTTTATCTGTAAAGAGAGGATAGTAAAATTCACCTCACTGTAGGGAATAACCATAGAGATACTGTAGGGATAACAAAGTGTCGGGACTACTGTAGGTGCTCAATACATGGCACATTAAATGATTATCATAATTATCATTATTACAGGGTGAAACTCTTCTCTTAGAAAGTGCCAGTTCCCGGGGCACCTGGGTGGCTCAGTTCGTTGGGCGTCCAACTCTTGATCTCAGCTCAGGTCATGATCTCATGGCTCGTGAGACTGAGTCCTGTGTTGGGCTCTGCGCTGACAGCGTGGAGCCTGCTTGGGATTCTCTCACCCTCTCTCTCTGCACCCCCCAGAATAATAAATAAACAAGAAAGAAAGGAAGAAAGAAAGAAAGAAAGAAAGAAAGAAAGAAAGAAAGAAAGAAAAAGAAAGGAAAGAAGGAAGAAAAGAAAAGAAACAAATGGCCAGTTCCCAAAATGGCAGGCTCCTTGTGTCTGCCCAGAGCACCCCCTGGGCCTCCCTTCCTGGACACCTGGCCCAGGACAGCGGCTTCCCTCTCCCCCTCCAGCTGCCTGACCCAGTTTCTGTGAAAACCCACGTTTCTCCCCGAGCAGAGGCAGCAGTCACATCTCCAGGTCTCATCGTCCTATTAGGACAACATCAGTGTAAACATTAGTTATTCACAAACCCAATTACATTTTGATTGCTCTGACCCAATGGAGATTGGGGTTACTCTCAATCCACATTTATTTTTTGGCACAAGCTTCCTAAGGTGCGGGAAGAGGAAAACAATCCCCCTCCTCCTCCGCCATACCAGGCAGGAATCTTCTCCTGGGTTCCCTCATTCCTTCTCTATCTGTGCTCCAGAAATGCGACCATCCCTGGGCCTTCTGCCATTGAATGAAGAGCAGGAGGGGCTGGGCCAGGAAGAGAGGGAAGTCCAGATACCTTTGGAATTTCAGTCAAAGGAAAGAGAGGAACAGGAAAGGGGGAGGAAGGGACAGGGATGTCTTTGGCCAGCTAGGGGACTGAGAGAGGAGCTGCCTGTGTTTGGGGTGGGGGTGGCAAGCTACTTCCCAGCACCTGGGACACCGTGCTCACACACTCTAGGCTGTACCCTTCCTTAACATGTGCCAACTTGAGCTCTGGATCTTCCCCCCAAAACCTGCTTCTCCCCGTGCTTTCTCCATCCTTGTAAATCCTTCCAGTTGCCGGGGCCAGAAACTCAGTCCAATTTATTAGCAAATCTTGTTGGCTCTACTCAAAATATGTCTAGAATGTGGCTGTTTCTCACCACCTCCTCTACTTCCAACCCTGGTCCAAGGCGCCATTGTCTCTTTGCTGAGTGTAACGGTCCCCTAAAAGTCAACTATACTTGACTTCAGCTACAGTCTATTCTCAACACAGCCACCAAAGCAGGCCTTGTAAACGTGTAGCTGACCAAGTCACTTCCCCATTCAGAATGCTGCAGTGGGTCCCCATTTCACTCGGAGTAAAAGCCAAAGTCTTAAGTGCCTATCTGACCTGACCTGGCCTCCTGCCTTCTCTCTGACTCTGTCTCTATTATTCTCCCCTCACTTGCTCTGCTCCAGCCTCAAAGATGCCAAGCACAGTCCTGTCTCTGGCATTTGCATTTGCTGTTCCCTGTGCCCAGCAAACTTCTTCCCAGATATGCACATGGCTTGTTCCTCCTCTCCTTCAGACCTCTGCTCAAATGTCACCTTGTCAATGAAGCCATCTCTATCTGTCAGTTCCCTGCAGAAAACAGATGGCATGCTCAAATTCAGATCCTTTGCAGAGGCTTTACAGAGACGTGGGCAGGGGGGCTGGAAACCACACAGATAGTGCAGGAGCCCTAGGCTGTTCACGGGGAAGAGCTGTGACCATCCCAAGGCCAGACGATGGGGTACGGCGGTTAGCACGGCAGTTGGGTCAGAGGGAGGCGGTCAGCCCACATGCTTTCCACCTTCCCTCTGATCTCCTGTGGGGCTTCCCATCGGCCACGCTGAACAGAAGCCAGAGAGCAGGGGGCCTGGGTGATGCAGTCCACCTGGGCCAGCCTCCGGGGGCACAGCACCAGGTGAAGGGTAGAGGAGGGTGGAGAGCGGGTCTGGAGATGCAAAGGGAAGATGGTCAGGTCATCACTCATGACTGCACTACTTACATATCACTCCCAGAACTCTATCCCTCTTCCTGTGATTCTTCTGTATTCCACCTATCACCTTCTAAAACACCATTTAATTTTTGTTTATGTTTACCCACTGGATTGTAAACTCCACGAGGGCAGAGATTTTGTCTGCTTTCATCCACTAATGTATCCCCAATGCCTAGAATAGAGCCCAGCAAATCATGAAAGGCCAATACGTTCGAAGAAGTAAGTGGATGAGTAAAAGAGGGGAGCAGTGTGGGAAGGGCCAGGTGAGACCCACTGGGGCCCAAGATACCTGGATTTCACCCTGGGAATTGCCATCTGTAATGAAGAAAGAATGCATTTGTTGTTCAAGTAATTGGTAGTAAGTGATGGTAATTTCCAGTAATTAAACACTAATTAATTCAATGAGTCAGTAATGTATTTATTTATGGTATCTGTGTTTGTTTCCTTATAAATATTGGTATTACTTTTGTCAGGCAATTAAAATTCACTGGGGAAGTCAGTGAGATTCCCGGGGGTTACAGAAGCCTGGCGTGGTCTGGGCCAGGAATGAGCAGTGGGATCAAGGTTGGGTGAAGGCTGAGGTTGGAGTTCGCCTGGGATGGGGTGAGCCAAAGCAGACGCTGGTAAGGGCTTTTGCACTTTTGGCTGATGTTCGTTTGGGGTTAAGACACTTAACCACAAAATCTTTTCCAACTTCTTGACTTCTTTTATTCCTCTCCACAACCCAGAGGTATTCTTTTTAGATTGGAATATATGAGGTCCACGGGGGTCATTGGGCATAGGAGGTCTTTCTCTCCCTTGACTTCTTTTTTAATAGAACAGCAGTATCTTGAGCTCTTGGTCACCTGCCCTGAGCCCTGATCTCCTAGGCATGAGACCAACTAGTTCTGATCTGGACAGAAGATGGAGAAGGAGAGGGAAGGGGGATACCCCAGCTTGTAGGCCCCAAAGGACCCAGAGCAAGATCTGAAGGGTTGAGAAAAGTTGTATGGGGGTGAGTGGTGCTGGGGGAGAGCACGAGCTCATGAAAGGCAAGTCCAAGGCTCTGGGGGTTTCTTGATGACTTTGTGTCAGGTGGGTATAATTATCCTGGTCACACAGATGGACGGGCACGAAGTGACACAGAATGATGGCACCCATAGAAGACACTGCCCTCATCTTTCTAGATTCCAAGCCCACATTCCCCCATTAGCCTCAAACAGTGTCTAGCCTTAGGTCAAAAGGTAAACCTCTCCTCCCCTGCTGTACTTTGCTTTTTAGACCCTCCATGGCCCCTGGGCAAAGAAAAAAATACAAATGGGCATAGAGAAAGCAGAGGAAGAAGTAGGGTTAAGGGCTGGATGCCTCAGAGGCTATAGTAAGTAAGAGATCTCTCTCTTCGTGTGTTTTCTACAAGCTGTCCTCCTTCCCTTCCAAAGTGGGGGCAGGGAGGTGTTCAGACACAGGCTCTTGATCAGATGGCGTGGGGTTAGATTCTGGCTGTTTTACCACTTCTACTCCATATTATGTGTTGGACAAGTTACTTAACATCTCTGAGCCTCAGTTTTCTTATCTGTGAAATGGGGATAATAATAGCATCTGTCCCATAAGAGTTGTTATAATGTTTAAATACACTTATGCATGTAGCCTGGCAGGCAGGAAGGGCTTAATCTGCCTTAGTTATTAGAGTAACTAATGTCAGTAACCAGCCACTATGACTCACTTTTTGAGTTCCAGCTTGACCTCATCTCTAACCACAAAGAATCTCATATCCCTGTTGGTGTTGACCAGCCCTAAGAATTCTCCTTTCAAGGGCCCAGATGAAAGAGCACTGTCCTGTGAGATCTGAACTGAGCATCTTTTTGCAGCAGACCTTTAGCTCATGGCTCTGCTTTACTCATTGCCTTTCCTCTGCCCCTGCTTCGCCCCTGCTTCACCCTGCAGTGCAGCCTGTGGAGTGGCCTCAGCTGTGGAGGGACCTCCGGCTTCAGATTTCTTACTATGTCTCTGTGACTCAACACCACGGCACTCTTGCTCCGCTTCGCTATCTCTGTCTCACTCTCTGACCCTGTCCCAGCCTCTCTGGCCCGTCTTTCATTTCCCCTTCTCCGTTCCCCCTTTGTTCTCTCTGTCTCCCTTAATTAGCCATACTTTGGAACCGAAGTGTTTTTATTATGTTTTATTTATTGAATGGCTGTACGTTTCCTGTTCTTAATTTAAAAGGCAGATCGATAAAATGCTTTATAGTCCTTGCTTAAAACAAAACAGAACTAAGTTAAGTTGTTCTTGGTTCATAGGACTCTTTCTTGCCTATTTCTTTTCTCATAGGAAGAAAAGGCTCCTCATCTTCATTCTCTTAATTGACAAGAACACTTAATTCACCCACTGGATCATTCATTCCGTTAATCACTCATTAAATAGCCATTGAGCCCCATCTGTGTGCCCAGCACTGTGGGGGACTCAGGCACCTTGCAGAGACTACGAAGCCCTGAACCTGCCCACAAGAGGCTCCTGTCTAGCTGGGGAAACTCATTTGGGTAATGGAACACGTTAGAGGTACCGTGTCGGGGTGTAATAGCGTTGGATGTAGCAGAGTAAGGAGTGGAAAAGGCTTCCTGGGTGGGGAGCAGGCTGGGCTGCAAATTCTAAGATGAGTCGATGTCTTGATTTGGGCTCTCCTGGAAGCAGATCTGAAGGCCAGGGAAGGAGAAAGGGTAGTTAATTTGGGAGGATCCCAGGCTGTACTAGTATCGGAATGAGGAAAAGAGCCATGGAAGGAAGGGAGTCCATACAGGGGACACCAAGGGTCAAGTTACTGCTCTGGGCAACTGGGGCGCACTCCTTCTGGAGTGGGAGACTGTGCCAAGTACATCCCTGGGTTGTCTCAGCTGAGCGCTGAACTAGCTGCAGTATTTATACTCCTGTCAACTCCCACCAATCACTGGTGTGGGCTACCCTGGAAAGTATCAATCCTCCACACTCCTGGCAAAGTGGGCGCTGGTGTTCAGAGAGAATCTTCAGGTGAAGGATGTGGGTTCTGGGAACTGAGGGTCAGGCTGGCGTGCACCGAGGCAGTGAGGGCACCAGCATCATCTGATACGATAGGTGCTGGGGGAGGGAAAGGGCGTGCTAGTCAGGCGGTAAGTGTGAACACACAAAGGGTGTGGTGACCCCAGGAGCCCATGTCTCAAGTCTGGAAATTCTGGCATACGTGGCCCGGGCCTCAGCTTCCTCTTCTGTAGGAGGGGATACTCCCCTTCCCCCCCCCATCCAAGATGATTTGCACACACCTCCCAACGTGGACCCTGCAGAACAGAGCCCAAATCAGCCCGTTCCTTGAATTTCTCCACCACGCTCCTGCCAGCCTCCGGGGCTCTGGATATTCGAAGCTATTTATGATGTCCTGTCGGTATCTGTCTTGGCGGAGGAGCGTGGAGGGGGACGGATGGAAGCTGGGGCCTTATCCATCAGTCACTTGGCTGCAATCTCTAAAGAGATTTTAATTGTGAGCTCAGATTTACTCCAGTCATCAGCAGGGCCCGCCCGCCTCTTTACTGGCCGAGAGCAGGGCCTGCAGGCCCGCTGTGGTTTGCCAAATGGACGTCTTGTAGCAACGCTGAGGAAATATTTGCTGCAGTGAAACAATGTGCCTGGCGGAAAGCAATCGTCCTAAATCGCCCCCTGACAGCACGCCAGAGCTCTACCGGGGGCTCCTTCCACTGCACTCACAGCTCTTTTTCCGGAGCTGTAGCCCTGCTACCTGCTCAGGGAACAAGGACAACAGTCTCAGACTGAATTGGAGGGAAACTGAGGCAGGGAGCACCACTCACCCTCATCAGGGCCATGTGCAAGGGGGACAGTAGGAGAACAAGGTGGTGGGGGGGGCTGCGGGTGGCATGGAGGACAGAGTTCTGGTTGGGAAGACCTGATCCAGGCCCAACCCGGAGCAAAAGATAGTAAATGTTATGCCCACTTCCAGCTGAGGACACAGGGAGCTGAGATTGCCCGGCAAGTTATAATGGGAGAAGCTGGGGATCTCAGGTGCTGGTCTTCTGGGTTTTTGCATAGGGTTTTGTCTGTGGAGCCCTGAGCATCCCTTTCTGAAGTCCTTGTCCTACGTCTCAAGGCTCCTTTGCTCCCTCTTCAGAGGATCAGGGTCCCTTCATGCTCAGGATTTGCTCTGGAGAAGTGACCTGTTTCCAGGGCCTTGTCCCTATCAGTGGCCAAGTCTCTCTCTGCCTGCGGGGTACACCTACTTGTATCTTGATCAAAGGAGAACATCTGGAGGAAAGGAGAAGGAGACGCAGGAGGAGGAGGAAGGGGAGGAGGAAAAGAAGAGATCTGTCCTAGATTGTGAAGTCACTCAAATAAAGCCTCCTATTCTGCCTTCATGAATCAGGACTCAGGAGCAGGTCTGGCCTTGGTGCACATTCCCTTTGACCCAAGCCTATTGTTGCAGAATTTATCCCAAAGAAAAAGCAATGCCTGCAAGAATCTTGTACAAAATATCTATTCTCACAGTGCTGGTGATAGCAAAAAACTAGAAGAATGAATGTCCGTTAATAGGAGAATGGTTGACTAAATCATGCTCCAGTTTTGGAATATCATGCAACTATCACAAAGGAGGAGGCGTGTCTGGGTGGCTGGGTGGGTTAAGTGTCATGATCCCAGGGTTGTGAGATCAAGCACCCTGTTGGCTTTGTGCTGGGCATGGAGCCTGCTTAAGATTCTCTCTCTTCCCCCACTCCTCCTCCTCTGTTCATTCTCCCTCTCTCTCTTAAAAAAAAAAAACAACAACAGAGAGAGAGAGACAGACAGAGAGACCTAAAGGTTGACTTGGAAATTAACACATGAGAAAATCAAGTGGCAGAATAAAATGTGTGTTTGGATTTCATTTTTTAAAACTTGCATACATTTGTATTTGGGGGGTAGCTAAGTAAAAGCATTTGGAGGGGTCAGATAAGGATCAGGATCAGTTGTGAAAAATAGAAGAACAGACCACATAGCAAGAGTTGCTTATTTTTTTAATGATTATTTATTTATTTTGAGAGAGGCAGAGACAGCATGAGTGGGGGAGGGGCAGTGAGACAAGGAGACAGAGAATCCCAGGCAGGCTCTGCCTTGTCAGTGCAGAGCCGAACCTGGGGCTCGATCCCACAAACCATGAGCTCATGACCAGCGTGGAAACCAAGAGCTGGACGCCTAGCCAATTGAGCCACCAGGAAACCCTAGCTTTTGTTTTTTTTTAAAGTTTTATTTATTTATTTGTTTGTTTGTTTATTTATTTAGAAAGTGAGGCAGAGTACGAGCAGGGGAAGAGCAGAAAGAGGAAGAGAGAGAACCCCAAGCAGGCTCCATGCTGTCAGTACAGAGCCCAAAGTGGGGCTTAAACCCATGAACTGTGAGATCATAACCTGAGCCAAAGTCAAGAGTCAGATGCTCAACCAACTAAGCCACCCAGGAACCCCAGTAGTTTAAGTTTATTTATTTTGAGAGAGAGAATGAGCACAAGTTGGGGAGGGGCAGAGAAGAGGTAGAAAGAATCCCAAGCAGTCTCTGTTCTGTCAGCACAGAGCCCAACATGAGGCTCGATCTCATGAACCATGAGATCATGACCTGAGCCAAAACCAAGAATCAGATGCTTAACCAACTGAGCCACCTAGCTGCCCCCAAACAATCAGTTTTTAAACAGGATAAAGTTACTTCTCTCTCACTTAAAAGTTTTGGAGGTAAGTAGTTCAGGGCTGATGCGGTAGCTCTATTCCTTGAAGTCCTCCAAGTTTCTTCTATCCACATAAGTGGCCTCCATTCCCAAGGTCATCTCATGGCCCAACATGGCTGCTTTAACTTCAGCCATCGCTTCAACATCCTAAACAACTTAAGGAGGAAGGCACCAAGAGTAGCATGCCTTCTTCACTTAATAGGTCACTTCCTCAAAGTCTCATATATTAATTATGGTTACATCACATTCACCACAACCTATTCTCATTGCCACACCTAGCTGCAAGGGAGGCTGGAAAATGTAGTGGCCGCCTGCCCACCTAAAAGTCATTTAGGAAAAAGAGTATATGTACACGGGACAACTAACCGCCTTTGCCCAGAAGAAGGAAACTTGATATTGATCACTTTAGGGAAGAGCTTTGGGGCATGGAAACTAGTAAAATATTAATTTTTTATATACTATGCCTAATGCTTGATCTATTTGAATTATTATTAAAAATTTATTACTTTATTGCTTTTGTAATAAAGAACCCCAATAACATATTTCTTAAAAACCTCTCTGATTGGGGCACCTGGGTTGCTCAGTCAGTTGAGCATCTGACTCTTGATTTTGGCTCAAGTCAAGATCTCACAGTTCGTGAGTTCAAGCCCCACATTGGTCTCTGCACTGTCAGTGTGGAACCTGCTTGGGATTCTCTATCTCCCTCTCTCTGCCCCTCCACTCTTGTTAATGCTTGTTCTCTCTCTCTCTCTCTCTCTCTCTCTCTCTCTCTCTCTCCGTCTCTCTGTCTCTCTCTCCTCTCTCTCTCTGTCTCAAAATAAACTTTTTTTTTTAAGTTTGAAAAAAACCTCTCTGCTCAGTTTGTTTTAGAATAAACTCAGTCTCTTAGCACGGCATTCAAAGCCCCCTCATATCTGCCTGGCCACACTTTGCAGCCTCTTTTCTCTTCTATGCACCTTGCTATGGCCACACTTTTTTTCTATGACCCACCCGTTTTTCCCTGTGAACTCCCCCGCTCTGTGACTCTGTATATTCTGATTCCTCTCCCGAAATGCCCTTCCTGCTCCTTGTCTCACCTTTACAGACACCACTCCAGGAAATCTTCCTTCCTTGCCCTGGGTGGTCGCCCTGTCCTTGCACCTCTGCCTTCAGTCTCCGTGTGAGCAGACGCTGTGCCATCTGGTGATTCATCTCTCCTGTGTCCACTTTCCCCATTAGACCAGGAGCCCCTCAAGGGCAGGCGTAGTGACTGTCACTCATTTGTTCATATCTTCTGGCACTTACGATAGTATTTGTTTCACAGGAGGCGCTGAACGAATGTGCCAGATATTCCCGGCAAGCATCACTTCATTCCATCTTCACATCAACCCGTGAGGTCAGTACCGTCATTCTCCATTTTGCAGGAGTAGGTGGCTCTACTGCTGAGTGGTCATAGACAAGGAGGCAGACAGGCCTGAGTTTGTGTAATAACACCTGGGTAAGTTACTTATGTTTCTAATGTTTCCTCACATGTAAATCAGAGCTCATGATATAGGTCAGTATACAGTTAGCACTCAATAAATGGCAGTAATTTTTGACTATCAAATGGTTGGGGCTGGGACCTTTGTCTCTTCCTTCCTCTTTATAGCCCTCTCCACTCAGGTGGAGTCGTACTGCTCACCTTTGCCCAGCCCTGTGGCCAGGTCCAGGACAGGTCAGGTCCACCCCTGCCCATCCTCCCACCAGCCCTGATATGGAAGCTGGAGGAACAAGGGGGGAGGGAGGAAGATAGAAGCTTGATGTCCCTTAAGTGATCATACCTTCTCCTCTGTGTTCTATGGTTCCCTTCTCATTGATTGGAAGGCATTTTCTCTGTCTGCAGGACCCTGAGCCACCTTTCTGGAGCTGGGGTGGGACACAGGCAGGAGTTTTCCAGGACCCTGAAAAGAACAGGGGCCAAATGGGAGAAAAGAGCTTTACCTCATGACCCCCATTGTCAGTCAACACCCACCTTGGCAGCCTGCCTGTTCAGCCTCTGGCTGGGCAGTCCTCCCTCCCTCCTGTCCTTTGGCACCCATTCCCTGGGTCTGCCACCCCAGGAAGAGGAATCGTCCAGAACTGCGGGAAGAGAACATAGACAGGCTTCCCATGCAGAGGAGCAAGATTCTAGCTTAAGCCTGGGAACTCTGCAAATTCAGCCTGTAGATGATCTTAACTGGACTACACACACACACTCAGAAGCTGGCAGTGGCCTCTCCCTAGGGACCCCATAGCTCCTCTTCAGAGTCCTGTGTGGTCAAAAACCACTAAGCTCCATATATCAAACCATGTCCCCAGAGTTAGGGGCCACGCAGAGAAGAATGGCGGCCCCTCCTTGTCCTCTGGCTTCTGTTAATGTCCAGAATCTCATTCAGTGCTACCTTCTGTACTGAGCCAAATGGAAGTCAGAAGACTGTTGAACCAAGCTTGAACTTTGGTCACATATGCACAAACAAATGTGAGCAGAAGCATTTGGGAAGAGGAGAGGTCAGGTAATGAGCACAGAGGATTCTGGAAGGATCTACCTGAGCCTCCACAGGGGGCTGGTGGGTTCTGTGGCTGAGTGCTGGGGGGCAATCTGGGGTTCATTTTCCTTTCTGGATGGGAAAGGTGAGCCAGTAGGCAGAGGCGGATGACCTTTTACCAGGCAGACCAGGTGACTTCTGGGTTCTGGGGTCTGAAGTCCTGGCTCCAGTGCCCCACCCTCTTTTGTCACTTGTTTTCCTGTTCTGAGACTGTGTGTTAGCGGCCAAGTCCTGACTTCCCCTCAGCTAGGTGGGGGTGGGGTAGGTGCAGAATCCTCACCCTCCGTCACCAGAAAGGAGCCTCCTCAAGGTCTGAACCCGCGTCCTCCAGCAGATAGGGAATGACTTCTGTCATGCTAGGTACTAATTCCAGAGGATGGGCCCTGCCTCTGGCCTCAGTGGCACTGGGCTGGGGTGTGGGGTTTAGCGGGAAGAGGCGGGCAGAGGCCTCCTGTCTCTGCCCTCTGCCCCCACCCCAAATTGCCTCCTTCACCTCTCCCAGGTTGTGTTTACCTTGGCCTCCTCCTCCTGCCCTGTTCTCCCAGTCGATCTGATTGCTGTAATTAGTTAATCAGTAACTGGCATAATTTCCTCCTGATTAATGCAGAAATAATCACCCGCCAGGCCTGCCAGCAATTTGCTTATCAGAGTCACTTTGAAACAGCTTTGAAAATGAACGATTGGCACCTTCCTTGGGGTTAAAATTAGAGCCTGAGGAGGCCGCCCTGGGCCGTGGGCGTCTGGGATGTTGGGAGGGGCCCACGGGGGAGCCTCCACCCCACTCCCTTCACAGGGGCCTCCCCTCTGGGGCCTGGTCATGGGTGGGGCAGGCACACACCCTTGGCCGCCACAATCTCGGCCTCACCAGACTGACCATGAGCGGTCAGGGTCTTCCAGGTTGCTTCCTGTTAGCCCTGGGCTCAGCGGCACCCCAGGCAGCGCGGCTCCCCGGAGCTGGCAAGCGCCAAGGTTCCCACGACTGCCGCGTCTGGTTCCAAAAATGTTTGCCCAATAGATGGAGGAGAGGTGCTGTGCCCGCCCTACCGCGCCTGCTATACGGGGCTTCCAGAGATGCGGGGAGACAGGGCACGCGTGCTCGCTCACACCTTGCAGCCTCGCGGTCATTTGAAGGTCATCTGAAGGGCAGGTGACAGGGTACTGCGGCGCCTTCCAGGAGGGAGCAGGGGGAGACCAGGACGTGAGGCTTGTCCTGGAGCAGGAGGCTGTTGGTAAAGGGCCAGGGCAGGGCGATAGGGCAGAAGGAGGGGCCTGCCCTATGGCAATAATAATAATAATAGCAATAGGTTGCCCAACATTTTATGGAGTACGGGAATCGTACAACATGCTTTACATACATTATCTCATTTAGTCCTTATGAGATAATAATAAACACTTAATGAGCACATAACTATGTGCCACCTCTGTTTCTTTATTTTTATAATTTTACTTTTAATTATGGAAAATTTCAAGCAAACACAGAGAGAATTGTAATAATGAACTCCTGTGTACTCAACACCCAGTTTCTACAATTTATTAATATTTTTCTAATCTTGTTCCATCTCTTCCGCCCTCCATTCTGGTACCTATTAGAATATTTTAAAACCAGTGCCAGCTCTATCATTTCACCTGTAAAATGAGATGCAGGTAAGAGCATGATCCCCACCGAGCTGTTGAAGGATGTAATGAGATCATACATGCGTAGGTCTTAGGACACATATGCACGCCATAGATACGGTTAATATTATGTAGAAGCGAGAGAGTGTTAAAATCGTATCTACATCTGCAAGGTCTAGAGGAGAAGCAACAGACAGGGCCGAGAGTGGGGTTGCAAGGGTTGGTGAGGCAGGTCTTGGGGTTTGGGGTAGGAGAGGCTGGCGTGATTGTTGTCAACATTTCCTGTGCGCGTGAGTCACCTATGGAGCTGTGAAAGGCCACTGAGTTAGTGATCACAGGGACTGCTGTGGCCTTAGAGCCGAGCTGTGGCCCCTGGGTGTTCTCTTTGGCTCATCAAGTTCATGACTGTCTCCCCAGGTCTCCTCTAGCAGCCTGAAGAACTGAGGGAAAGGGGCAGGCAGGTGGTCAGAGGCACTGGAGGACTAGTTCAAGTTCTCTCAGAAGGGGACATCATGGCATCAAGTCAGGAGAAAACTTGGCAGTCCCTTGAGTATCTCTATATTCTGGGGGGCCAGGGGGGCTGTTGTTTGGTCCCAAATGCACTGGTGGGTAATGAGGGGTGTGGGAAAGAGGTAGTAGAAGCCGCTGTCCCTGGCCACTAGGAGCCCACACCTGGTTGGAACACACTGAGTCAAGCAGTAATCTACAAGATGCACAACTGCCACATGGTGGGGTGTGGTGGTCCAGATCAGTTCCCGGGCCTGGCCTGCCGGGGACGCGTGTGCACACCTTGGACTCACACTCCTGACTTGCAAATGCACTGTCCTGCGCACACATTGTCAAGGAACACTGGTCACCGAGAAGCTTTTGTCAGGGTAAGAAATAATAAGAGGTGAATACAGAAACTCGTGGGACTGTATGACTAACTGCAATAAAAAACAGCTCCGCAAAAGATGTTTAAAATGGACTTTAAGTTTATTTATTTATTCTGAGACAGAAACAGAGAGAGAGAGAGAGAGAGAGAGTGAGCATACATGCATGCCTTCCTGCAGGGGAGGGGCAGAGAGAGAGAATCCCAAGCAGGCTCCACGCTGCTAGCATGGAGCCCCACACGGGCCCCGATCCCATGAACCATGAAATTGTGACCTGAGCTGAAATCAAGAGCTGATGCCCAGCTGGCTGAACTGCCCAGATACCCCTAAAATGGACTTTATTTTTAAAGAATCAAGCTGTTTTCTGTGCTTGGGCAGCTGCCATTGGCCAGTTTGCAGGGAGCAACTGTAAAGAAGCTTGATGGGTCAGGCATGGGAGGGGGTTTCTGAACGTGAGGCTGCAGCCCCCTCCCCTTGCTGTCCTTGTCACCCTCTCCCCACCCCTTTCTGTGAGCAGGGTGGGCCTCCTCCCTTTGAATGACATTGACACTTTGTGACCATCTCCTTCCCTCTTGAAACTCACTCCCTCCATTTTGCTGACACCGAACTTACTCACTTCTCCTTCGTCTTGGGCGGTCCCTCCTCCTTCCCTTCGCTCACTCCTCCCTCTGCCCTCCCCTTATGGGCAGGCAGCCCCTCGGAGACCCCCCTCCCGGCAGAGTTCCACTCTGGCGCCACCTGCCCCGCCCTGGTGTGAGCTATTTGATTCTCCTGTTTTCAGCCCCTGTACTGCCTCCAAGTAGACTCCCAAATATATCCCTACCCCTTTTCCTGATCCTCCAAGGACGCCGGCCGGCAGTTCCCCTTGTGTGTACTGGACACTTCCACTAGGCTCTCCTGCTGCAACTTCAAATTCAATTTGTCTTTATCAATTTGTCATAATCTTCTTCTGCAAATAACATTATCCTTCTGCAATCCCTAAACCCTCAACAGGCACCACCGCCCTTTCAGTGCCTTTATCCAGAAGCTCGGGAGCCACACCCAGCCCCCCATGACCATATGGGTCCAGGGGCTTCCATCCTGAATCTGTCTTCCTCCTCCCCTCTCCTCCCCATCCTCCCTCCTGCCCCCCGCCACCCCCTGTGGGCCTCTCACAGCGACTCTACCTCCTGTTGTGTTCTGTCTCTCATCCACCCTTCAAACCAGAATCAGGATATAAAGTCCAGACTACTAGGGGAGGCACATGTGAGCTCCCCATGACTAGTTCTAATCAATTCCTTCCACTGCACTTCCCTGTATTCACTTCCATCACCCTGAACCCTCACCCTGAAACCCAAGCATCACCCTGGGTGTGGCAACGTACCCAGAGCACACCAGGCACTTGCATACATTTGTCCCTCACCCTTCCTAGCCCTGTCTCCGATTTCTACCTCTCCCATTCCTACTTATTTTATTAATTAGCATCAGGTCCAGCTGCAAATCAGAGAGACTCCAAATACTAGTGACTAAAGCTAAATGTTCTTTCTCTTTTATATAGAAGCCCAGGTGGAGTGCTGCTTTATCAAGTCCTCCGACCCAGATTCATTCTAGCTTACTGCTTTGCCAACCCTAGGGTGTGGCTGCCAACCTCATGATCAAAGAGGACAGCTAGAGCTCCAGCCATCACCTCAGGGTTCCATGTAGCAAAGAGGGCAAAGGGTGTGGGGGGGACCTGATCAGGTGGGGGCCAGTGGCACCAGCGCTGGAAGAATTCACCCAATGTAGAAGAAAAGAGAACTTTATTGAATACACCACACAGCAGCAGCTGGTGGGACAGAGAAGGAGAGACAGCTACTAGACGCTTGGTGAGGGCCTCAGCTGTACTGCAGATTGAGGGGGAGTGGGGACGTATGCAATTTTTCCTTTTTTGGTAACTGTGCCTGGTTGTAAGTAGCCCAGTGGTTAGTTAGGGCCTATGGTTTTTGAGGTGGGTCACTTCCTGAGCCTGTTTGCATTCAGCGTGGTGGTAGGTCAGTGGTCACTGCAGTTCCTTTTGCCTTACTCAGGTTTCCATTGCTCAAGCCTGTCGCCTAAAAGCGGCCTCTACAAAGGACACATGTGACTGTGTTAAAGGAAGGCTACCAGAGGTGCTTACACTGCTTTTCCATTTATATCCTCTTAGCCAGCTGCAAGGGAGGCTGGGAAATTATTTTGAATCATGTACCTGGTGAAAACTCTATACTATAAAGAAAAGGAAAGAAGATACTGGGGAACTATGAGAAGTCTCTGATACCATCTGACAGGGACCCATTTAAATGCTTCTCCTTCAAGTGCTTTCTCAGAGCCCCACACGGAATTAACCACGTCTTCCTGGGCCCTTGCCTACAGTACTTATCAGAAATTCTCTCCGCTGTCTATTGCAGTCAGTAGTGGAGTTGGTCTCCCCTCCCAGACCACGAGCCCCTGGAGGCAGGGGAAGTGTCTCCTACAACCTCAAGCCTCCTCAAGGCCAGTTACAAGTGCAGCAGAGCCGGTACTTGGAGAGTGAGTGTTGGCCAGATTGAGTCCTTGAGCATCTCAGGTCCTGCCTTCCTGGGGAGCAACGGCATGGTTTCGGAGGTGCCTGGTTGTTGTCAGGATCGGGCCTGGAGCCGGTGCACTTGTAGACCTACCCTGTGGCGGTCTTTGTTTGCTTTCACATAATGGCACTTTACTGAGGTATAATTTATACACCTTCAAGTGCCCTAATCTTAAATCCAAGTCAATGACTTTTGACAAGTGTACACACTCATGTAACCACCACTCAGAGCAAGAGATAGAACATTTCTAGCACCTCTAAAGGCACCCTTGTGCTCCTCCCTAGTAATAGCCCTTGCAGAGGTAAACGCTGTTCAGGTTTTTTGGGTGGCTGTGGTTTCACGGGTATTAACCTCAGCAGCAACTGGCTGCTGGTGGCTGTGAAGAAAGTAAGAACTGGGGTTGGGAAGCATTAATGTCTGCTCCAGGTCTTCTCCCATATCGCTATGTGCCAATCATACTGGTCTTTAAGTTCCTTTACCTCACTCAGCCTTCTCTGGCCCCAGGGCCTTTGCACATGTCATTTTAGCTTCCTGGAGCATTCTTCCTATGCTTGTATGGCCTATCTTATTCCTGTTTGACCTTCAGGTCTCAGCTCAAACATCACTGTCTCATAAGGCTGTCCCTACCTCACTCAGACTGGGTTCTACATCCCACAGCACCTGGCCCCTTCTCTTTTGTAATAGCCATCACCCTTGTAACTCTTTAAATTCCTGCATGGTAAACACACCCCAAGATAGTGAATCTCACTGAATCACATATTTGAGTCACATATGATTTGTTTTTAATCAATGGACTATGTCAAGGGTTATAGGATTTCGCATGGTCAAATCAATTACTTTGGGGTTAATAAAAAAATTATTCTAGGTTGGCCTTACTTAGTCATGTTAAATCTCCTAAAAAAGGGACTGAGGACCTCCTTGAAGTCAGAGACTTTTCTGCTGGACTCAAAGAAGCAAGTCACCTGGAGTCCTATGTCTGTGTTGAAATTAATTTGATTTGATGGAGCTTGGAAGCAGCTATTTCTCCAGTGAGGCTTCTGCTGAGAATACAGCCCAATTGACGCCTGGATGTAGCTTCGGGTCTGGATTATCTGTTGCTCAAGAAAGTGAACTGAGCAGTGAATTTTCATTAAAACACACGTTTAGTATGCAGTTTAGAATGTCAGCCCCACGAAGGCAGGAATGTTACCTGCTCTTTCCCCTACTGTATCTCTAGCACCTGGAGCAGCATGTGCCATGTCGGGTTCCCGCTCCGCAGTCTCCGTCTGTTAGGGATGATATTCTAGGCACAAAGTGCAAAAAATGGTGGATATTTCAGGCTTTGGTTGGGGGAGCCATTTGAGGTCTCCCCCAGATCAGGAGTGCCATGATCCTCATGCTCACCTTGAACCCCCACCCCAGGGACCCCAGGGGAGACTGTTCTAGCTTTCCTCAGTTCCCTCTGGCAATTTTCTCTAAGAATTTCTGGAGCCAGATCTGCTAGATCTGAGTCTCTCCTCCCTCCCCTTCACTCCCTCCTTCAGAACATCCTGTGGCGCCCCATGCAGGAGATCCGGAGAACAGTGCATAAGACCCTCCCTCCCTCTTGGCCCCAGCCTGGCATCTCCCTTGGAACTGTTTAATCCGAAGATGTTTTTTCAGGCCCCAAGCCCACATTCTCAAATCCTCAATAAGCATTTCCTCCTGGATGGTTGTTGTGAATTGAATTGTGTCCCCTGAAAAGATTTATTGAGGGTACCTGTGAATATGACCTTATTTGGAAATCACATCTTTGGCAGATGTAATCAATACTAGATGGGGTCGAAATCCAATGATGGGGTGTCTTTTTTAAGAAGAGAGAAATTTGGACACGAACGCTGGGAGAATGCCATGTGTCAAAAGAGACAGAGATTGGAGTGATGTGTCTACAGGCCAAGGAACACCAAGCGTTGTTGGCCGACACCAGAATCTAGGAAGGGGCAACGGGAATTTCTTCCTTAGTGCCTACAGAGCATGGCCCTGCTACACCTTGATTTTGGACCTCTAGCCTCCAGAACTATGAGAGAACACATTTCTGTTGTTCTAAGTCATCCAAGTTTGTGTTAATTTGTTATGGTGGCCTTCGGAAACCAATACAATGGCCTACTGGTCCCTCAAACTCGACACATCCCAGAGATGATCACCTTCCTTCCCAAGCCTGTGCCTCCAGCAGCTGCCCTCCACCCAGGCTTCAAGTCTGAGCTCCAGCCTCATCCATTCCTTGGCTAATCAGTGCCAACCGCTAGCCTTTTGCCCCCCTCATCTGTGCCTCTCCTCCCTCCCCCCACTTCTTAGTTTAGACCTTCATTCTGGATCTCATGACTCCTGCCTCCAATCCATCTCACACAAGATTAGATGATTACTATTCCATCATGCAGCTATCCAGTGACACCCCACGGCTCCCTAGCTAAAATCTCAAGCAAACCACCTCTGTAAGGGACCCTGCCTACGGCCCAGCAAATCCCCTTTATTTGGCAGGTGCACTTCTCCCCCAGCTGTCGTGAGCATTGACTGACAATAACTCACAACTCTTCCTTCTTCAGAGACTTGCCCTGGGCCAATGGGAGCCATCTTTCCAGGAGCTATGTCCTCCCTACCAAGGGCAGCCGGCAGCAAATGACTGACTGATTCAGGGGCACAAAAGGCCAGCCTCTTAGCCTCAAGGCAGGGCTAAGTCTGTGGTATAATTCATTCTCCAGAGCTTCCTGGGGTGTCAGACTGAAACCAGACTCTGGGCAGAGACCACATCCTTTCTTGGCCCCTTCTCCTGCCCTACCCTCTTCCCCAGTTTCTCCTGAGAGTTTTATCTCCATAATCATATCACTGAGTACCTATCCCGGGCTTTGCTTTCAGGGAGCCCCCCCCTAAGATGACCCTTGGTAGAGCAATGGCATTTCTTAGTAAAATCCACACCCCTTTACTTGGCATTCAAGGCCCTCCATGATTAGACCCAGAGTACCCATGTTCCTGCCTTGACTCCCCTCACCTCCTTCCCTTGTACTATGCCGGTGCTAAGCATGGCAGATCATTGACCTGCATACTGAATTGGGCAGGTGTTCCTCTATTTCTCACCTCTGAGCCTTTTCTATGATCTTCTTCCTGCTGGGCCTCCCTCCTGTCTCCCTCATCCACATACATTGAAGCGCTTACCCACTCTTCCAGGACTGCCTTCAGCAAGCAGGAAGTCCCATTTCCCTCCTTTGATCTCCTAGACAGCACGTCCTGTCTCTCTCCAATGACATGGTTCACTTTCTGCTCAGGAATTGTAGAGTAATACCAAGTTAAGTGGCACTATTTCTGTCTCGGTTGAGGCCCCAAGTTGCCAGGTGCCAACTAGCCCATATCCAAATTGGGATGCAAGACCACTCCAGCAGGACCTACAAAAGAGGTGGCCAATAGCTGGCCATCGGACAGGTGGGGAGGCTGAGGAGTCGGAGGTTAGGAGCGTTGAGCTACTGGTGAGCTAAGCCTCATGAAGGCAGATGAGTCAGCGTTTGTAGGGGTAAAGATGCTGAGGATTTCCTGTGGAGCATCTGGGCGTCAACTGCGATTGACTTACATTCTTTTCAAAGGGGTGGACCAGCAGATGCCCAGAGATGGAGGGCAGATGAAATGACAACTGGAGAGTGCCACACCCATGTCAGGAAACAATCACAGGCAAGGAGGCCCAGCAACGGGTTCCCACCAGAGGAAGAGGCAGCTTTGTACACATGCTGAGCTCTGGGAC
>PJEM01014313.1:0-19530 GCA_004023845.1 Helogale parvula
ATCTGTCCTTCTCTGCCTGACTTATTTCGCTTAGCATGACACCCTCAAGGTCCATCCACTTTGCTACAAATGGCCAGATTTCATTCTTTCTCATTGCCATGTAGTACTCCATTGTGTATATATACCACATCTTCTTGATCCACTCATCAGGTGATGGACATTTAGGCTCTTTCCATGATTTGGCTATTGTAGAAAGTGCCGCTATGAACATTGGGGTACATGTGTCCCTATGCATCAGCATTTCTGTATCCTTTGGGTAGATCCCTAGCAGTGCCATTGCTGTGTCATAGGAGAGTTCTACTGATAGTTTTTTGAGGAGCCTCCACACTGTTTTCCAGAGCGGTTGCACCAGTTTACATTCCCACCAACAGTGTAGAAAGGTGCCCATTTCTCCACATCCTCGCCAGTATCTATATTCTCTTGATTTGTTTATTTTAGTGACTCTGACCAGTGTGAGGTGGCATCTCAGTGTGGTTTTGATTTGTATTTCCCTGATGATGAGTGATGCTGAGCATCGTTTCATGTGCCTGTTGGCCATCTGGATGTCCACTTTGGAGAAGGAGACACCAATTCTTGATGTCCAGATAGGAAGATGTTTCGAGAAGAGGAATTACTCACCTACGTTGTTGATACACCTAGCCTTTGTAAATATACTTAACCTGTTTCCTCCTGGGAGGTTTGTTGGTGAGAGAGCAGCGATGGCCTTTGCAAACAGAGACTCTGGTGCACACCTGAATGACAGAATAACTGCTCCATTTCAATAGCATTTTAAAATTTTGATGGTATTTTTCTTATGGAGTGGATTATGTTCTTTCTATTTTCCTCATTTGTGTGTGGCTCATGGAGGACAGTGGAGTGGCCATATCAGAGCTGTTTTGGTATCCCCAGACCTTGAAATAGAACCTGGTACAAAACCGTGTTCCAGAAAATGCTTCTGCCTATAGTTAAACCATATTCTCAATGTCTTAGTGAAGCTACTAAGGAAGGAGAAACAACAGATAATTCTTGGCGCACAGGGCTCAGCTAACCCTTAGCCAATTCTCTCTCACTTCAATCTTGTTATTACTTCATTATCCTCAGGACGATTGGCTCCGGTTTCCCCCCACCTCTGACCAGGCCAGTTAGGGGCAAGGGCTCTGGTATGTCCCAAAGATATGAGGGCTATATTAAGATTTGTAGTTAAGGCTTAACAGAGCATATTTCGAAACAGTTCTATTGCTTTTGTGTTCACAAAGCTCTTCTGCTTTGTTCATCAATGTATCCGAAGCTGACGCAAGAAGAGAATATTAAACAATCCATCAAAAATCTTTGCTCAAGGGAAACCCAATCATAGTGAGTGCTTGTCTGTCTCCCCTCTTCCGTCTCCTGAAATTCATGCCCGCAGGTTCTCATATGTGGTCAAAGGATTTTTCTAAACCAAGACAGATTCAGCTCGAAGAGAAGTTCCAATGTCTGCTACTGAGTTGTTGTTTTTTTTCCAACCAAGCCCCTAGGAAAGAATTTTAGGGCCAAAAAATGACTTGCATTTCAGCAACAATGCTTTGCCCCTTGTGTAGAGGATTGAGGGGAGAAGTCATGTTAGAGGACAGAATACAACTAGAATGGACAAGACTGGTAAGGAGTAAATTCATCCTATCTTGTAGCTGCTTGGTTGAGAGCTGGGAATAGAAGGATGGAATCAAGATCTGTCCCTGCATCTGGCCAAGCAGTACAGCCAGGAATAGAGCTGGACAACACCAAAGAGGGAAGACAATGAGCTTAGCTTTGGAAATGTTGACATTCATGTGCTTCTAGAACATTCAAGTGGAGAACCCAGTGGACAGGTGGATGTGCAGTCTGAGGCCCTGGATGGAAAACTGTCTGGGCTGTAAAAGCAGAGTGAAGGCCATCGCGGGAAGGAAGCGGCCTCAGCTTACAGAAATCTCCCAGGAAGAGCAGGCAGGACAGGCTGGCTCTGAGTCAGAGAACTCTGTGAAAGGAGAAATGGAACCAGCACATACAGTCCCAAAAGCCAAGAGATCATTTTTTAGGCAGGAAGTGACTTGTGACAGGTAGACTGTGTAAAAGAGATTTGGTGGAAGTTGACTGGGAAACTTATTTTTAATCTTGGGAACGGGGTGATAATATCCAGCCTGGAGGGCTGTCGGGAGAAGGACATGCAAACACCCCACAGAAGTGCCCCGTCATAAGGCAGCCATCACAGAGACAACCCGGGCCTTTGGCTCCTCATCCAATGCTCTTTGCACCAACTCTTTTCACCTCATTCGGGCATCTCGTCGGCCATATAACAGCTGCATAAAGGACTATGCATTTAGCAAACATTTCTTAAACCTCGATCCCTCTCCATGCACTGTGATACAGAGAGAAACAAGACACAGTTCCTTCTCTGGTTGAGGAACCAAACCATCACAACCCACGTTAGGATGAAACATGGCCGGTGTTGGAAATACAAAAAGTAAAAGCATCTATGAGTTTGCCGGTGAAGATGAACTCTGAGAAAGCAGCTAGAGTGACCGTAAGTGAAGAGCTGAGGGAAAACAGAAGTGGGATTAAGACATGGTCCATTTAGGGGTTACTAATGTGAAGCACGGGTATTGAAGGTTTGAGGAAGGATTTTTAGGGAGTTTGCTTTGGTGCGGTGTTTTTAATTTGGGCTACACATTACAACCCGTTGGCAAGGTTATAAGAAACTCCAGCACCTGAAGACACACTCCAGACTGCTTAAATCAGCTTCTGAGCTGGTAGGATCCGGGCAAGAACATTTTTTAAATCTCTCCAAGTGATGATTTCCATAGGGGCCCAACATTGAGAACCAGTGGCTTTCAAGGTGTGGTTTTTAGACCAGCCAACCAGCATCAGCATCGCCTGGGAACCTGGAAATGCAAATTCTCTGCTTCGCCACGCCCCCCACAGGTGACTTAATGAGCACTCACATGGTTCAGATGCACTTCAAAGTTGGAAAAACTCTGGCGTTAGAGGAAGCTGAGACTTTAAGTCAGGGAGGCCAAACTGGAAGCAATCGCCTTTATCCAGATAACAAATAGAGAGGTTTGAACCAAGCCAAGGGCATAGAGAAGGCACCGAGGGAAAGATCTGCCAGAGAGTTTGATGTGATTTGATGTGGGATCTGGGAGGGAACAGTCAAGAAAGAATTCTCGAGATGTTTTCAGTGCAAAAAAAGGTGGTTTATTGAAGTTCAGGGACAGGACCCTGGACAGAATGAGCTGCCCCGGGACT
Organism: Helogale parvula; assembly: GCA_004023845.1. NCBI lineage: Eukaryota > Metazoa > Chordata > Mammalia > Carnivora > Herpestidae > Helogale > Helogale parvula. The sequence continues at coordinate 3,238 of PJEM01014313.1, forward strand.
TTGAGGAGTGGCTGATTTTACACTTTTAAGTTAAGGGGGGGGGGGGGGGGGGATAAAGGAAGTTTCTAAAAGGATTTTCATACATGAAAGAAGACTTACCACAATCCTAGAGGCCTGGCAATTGTCAAGTTAAGGTTGTTGTTCGCTTTTTTGTTTGTTTGTTGTTTTTTGTTCTTTTTCTCTAGCAAAGCATGAACAGGAAGACAGTTGGGAATTCCTGGGGGAATGACACGCTCTGCCAGCCTCAAGAATTTGGTTGCAGGTTGTAAGATTTCATTTTATCTGCATTTCTTTTCCCTTTGTTCTCCACATCAAGTTGACAGAGTGTATTTAACTCGCAGAAATGAACAGTAGCAGGAACAGAAATTGCCATCAACACAGATAATACCAAATAATCTTTCCTTGTGCTGTTAGGAATAAAACAAGCATATATTGAGTACTTTCTGCCCCGTGCTCTGCTAAGAATTTACACGCCTGACCTTTTCAACAATCCCATGAGACAGAAACTATTATTCCCATCTAATGGATGAAGAATTGGAGAAGGAAATTCTTGACTCTTATTCTTGATTCTAGAAGCTAGACCCCTTTGTCGGCCTCCGAAGCTCCACTGCTCTCATTCACTGCCCTATGACTATTTGATACACCGTTTACTTATGAACTTGCTTCTGAAATGATCTTCCCTGGAGGAAAAGTCTGGAAGAACTGAGTTGAGATGAGACCTGGGATCCACTATAGTCTCAAAGGAGATACGTGCACAGAGGACACTTTGGGAAAAGGCCGGGTTTGTCATGACTAACCCAAGCATGAGCCTTGAACCCCTAAATGGAATTCCTAACCCTGCTAAGGAGCACAATGGCTCCTTTGATGTCTTTGATTCAAGGCCCTAAGGCCAAGCCAGAAAGAATGGCCTCCTTGACCTTGACCTGTCCAACTTCCCCCAAGTCTTAAGTCTTAAAATTGGCCTTTGATGTTTTTCTGGTCAAAGGGCAAAGAGTTGGAGGAAAGAGGAACCAAAGTAGGTAGAGAAGAGTGTGGTTGACTTAATACATGATGATTTCTATTTCTTCCGGTAAACTTCAGTCCCTACCAACGAGGCCTCGGAATGATCTTGACCCTAATTCACATCAACCCTTCTCCTGGAGAGGAATCCCCTCATTTATCTTCAGCAGCCTGTGAGTTGCTGTACAAACCTGAAATGTGCTCAGGATCAGGGAAAAGATGGCCCAAATTCACAACCTGCCTGGGGACAAGAATAATTTGGAGTTAACTGTGCGTATTTGCCATTGGACAGGCTGGTGCAGCGTGCACAAGTCCTGGGGCCATTCTATTTGTGCTTTTTTAAAGCAGTTAAATACGTTTTATTTTTTATTTTTAGTTTTTGGGGGGAGAGAGAGAGGGAGAGAGAGAGGGTGCGCATGCACACAAGGGCACGCACATGGAAGCGTGAGGAAGGGGCAGAAGGAAAGGGAGGGAGGGATAGAATCTTAAGCAGGCTCTATGCTCAGTGCAGAGCCTGAAGCGGGGCATGATCTCATGACCTTGACATCATGACAGGACCTGAAATTAAGAGTCAGACACTTAACTGAGCCCACCCAGACGACCCTCCGTTAAATATGTTTTAGATGCTACAATTAAAGTGGCACAGAAATATATTAGTTGATTATTCCTCTTCTAGAAACAACTCATCCATCTTATCTCTTTTTCCATTCCTAAATTCACTCTTGAGTCAGTATTAAACTTTGTTATTTATGTAGTCAGATGTCATGTTTGGGCCTTGGGGTTGGTAAGTTCCGGTGAAGGAAGCTGGGCAAAATTCTGTTTGTGTGTATGCAACCGTGTGTGTCCCCTGTTTTACAGAGGGACCAAGAAGCCTTTGGGGACAGTATCTGAGTCTGTCCACTTTTGAGATCCAGATGTGTCTAATGATTGGATGGGGTCTCGGTGGAGAACAGATTATAGGAGACGGAACCACGAGAGCAAAGAGATTCTGCCACAGCGCGTAGGCCTGACTCCAGGATCAGAGAATAAGGAGCACAGGGTTTCAGACACTGTGTCATCTGCTCAAGTCAGGCCTGACAGAGGCCTCGGTGCTCTCACACCAGAAAAACGCTGTGCCCTGAAAGAGGCTTCATGTCGTGCTTTAAGTTCCATTCCCTGGCTTCCTGGCCCCTCGCAGAGTATAAACACAGTGGGAATGTTTCAGTTGTGGGGAGAGGCTTGGGGGCCGTGGTTCGCTGTCACCAATTTCCAACATACAGACGTCGGGCAGAAGGGACAGAGACCACCATGACACCGGGGCATCATTCCATCCTCGGAGCAGCAAAGCCCCCTGTGAATTATATGGGTCAGGGGCTGCAGAGCCTTCTCCGGGCAAGCCAAGCAGTGATTAATGGCCAGGAATGATTTGGTAGCTCATGTACACGCCTTCAAGGAAGCCCGGAAATATTTAGGGAGTAGGTTAATAACGGACTGACTTCTTACAGTCCTCTGGGGCTCGCAGCCAATGAGAATGCGTATTATTAATGGGACTGATTCTAAACTCCAGTTAATGAGCCTGAGACCTTCGGTATAATAACATAACACATAACTTTACTATAAAACTCACGTTGTGTTTGTCCTCTGTTCTCTGGGTCTCAAGACAACATTTGTCCTCCATCATAACGGCACTCAGCGTTGGCACTTAGGTGAAAATTCAGTGGCTGGCCGTCGCAGCCACAATAAACCCGTCCGGCAGGCACCTCTCCAGTCCAACCACGTGCGAACTGTCGGCCCCCATGGTGTCACACTTATCAGAAACTCAGGGGTCTGCTGCTGTTGTGTGACCATGTCTTCCCGTTCCTATCCCTGAAGCTCGACTCAGACTGCCTTCTTGTATCTTCCTACTGGGAGCGCAAATTGATGTAGACTCTCTGGGGGGAAATTAAGCAGTTTTTTTTTCCAGATAATAAAAGTATAGATTCTGTGATCCAGCAACTCCACTTCTAGGGCTTTATCTTACAGATACACACATGCAGAGGCACGTTTTTAATAGCAAAAGATCGAAAACAACTCAAATGACCATCGATAGGGAACTGATTTGATTATGATACATCCTAAATTAGAATATGAAAGAATGAGAAAGAGCTATAGTTCTTTAACATTTATGGGAAAGAGAAGCGAAAATTGTATATAACATAAAATTATATATAGAGAAACCATACTATACATTGACATATAGTTATATACCTCATATATATATACTGACATATAGCTCTATACTTTATGTATATATAGTTATATGTATATATAAATTTGCTTGTTTTATGCATGAAATACCTCTGGAAGGAAGCACAAGGAACGTGTCAGTTTGGTTTCCTCCAGATGGAAAGCTCAGTGCCTCGGGGACAGGGTAGAAGGGATAGTTTTCACTGTGTGCCTTTGCACACCTCTTCGATTTTGAATTACTTACTGAAATAAACAAATAGTTTTAAAATTGCATGTTTTCTTAGCTCGTGATGTAATAAGCAATGCGCCTTAAGGTTTATGAAGAATGTTCCCAGGACTCCCCCCGCTTCTCTTCTCGTGGGCAGCTCCAGACACAGAAGCCCCTCGTGCAGAAAGGAGCATTAGAGACAGAACAAGACCACGCCATCCCTAAGACTCAACTCTGGCCTCATTTCCTGTTGGGGATGAATACTTCCTGCTCCTCCTTCACCGGTCCTGTGAAGCGTGAGCTCTGATGTCTGGGAATCTTCTGGGGGCCTCCAAGACTGGACACGGGACCGCTGGGGAAGACCTCCCAGCACCCCGGCTGTCCCTCCTGCAGCAACGGGTCTCCTCCATGTCCTGCCGCCTCCCCTTCCCCCATCTTGACAGCAGCTCAGCTCACCAGGCATGTGTTTCAGACTCAGTGGACCTTAACTTCCATTCGCCTCTAAAGCTATTAAGAGTACAAATTGGTGCAATCCCTGTAGAGGCAAACTGGAAAGGTTTCTCAGGTATTATAATATCTGTTAAAGTGGTAAAAGTACAGCCCCTCCGAGCTAGCAGGTCTTAGACACCGGACCTGACAACGTGAGCACTGAACAATGAACAGGAAGGATCCATTCTCGACAGGACATGAGTTCATCGCTTATTCCGAGAGACGCCGCTCTGAGAGATGAGCTCTGAGGGCAAGAATCATGACTGTCTTATTCCATTTTTAATCTCCAGGCGTCAAGACTGTCCCTCACACCCACAGGCATTCAATGAATATTTAAGTGAATAAATGACTGTGCCCAAACCTCAGATTTTCTTCATTATGTAAAATTTATTTTTAAAAGCCCAGCGTGTTCTTCTTCCAAATGGGACGATTAACCTGTTCTGTAATTTTGGAGTGGCGAAGCAGAGCATCTCTGAAGCCCTTCCTTTGTTGAAAAGTGAAACATATTTATTACTGACATTTAACTTCTTCTCCCAACTACTGTCCCCTTCCCAGTATTTCTGAAGAAATCCTTTTCAGGATGGATTTATCCTCATTTACATCGAATGAGTGTTAGAACAGGTCAGGGCAGGGGCGCCTGGGTGGCTCCGTCAGTGAGTGTCTGACTTTGGCCCAGGGCATGATTTCACAGTGTGTGAGTTTGAGCCCCACATCAGGCTTGCTGCTGTCGGTGTGGAGCCCGCTCTGGATCCTCTGTCCCTCTCTTGCTGCCCCTCCCCTGCTTGCACGCTCTCTCTCAAAAACAAATAAAACACTAAAAATATACTTATAAAAAATAATGAAATAAAAATCATTTTAAAAAAAGAAAAGCTTAGGGCAGTGCAAAAAGATGACAATCAAAGAATCAAGTCAATGCAGAGCTTTAATCAACAATTAGAATGGAAGGAGAGACAAAGGAACCGATGCCTGTTCTAACACGTGGCAAACAACCATCCGCTGTGACTGATAGATGCAAAGTACACAGAAAAAGGGTTTCTTGGCCTTTCAGACTTGTCCTTCCAAGAGAGCACACCCACGGACACACCCTGGACCAGAGAAGTCTCAAGGCGGCACCTGAACAGGTGAGCACGACAGGAAGACCAGCACCACTATCAGAAGCAGAGCACTCCCGGCATTCCTGACTCATCTGGGAGGCTACCTCTTCCTTTCACTTCGCATCATTCTAGAATAAAGTGCTCCTCCAGCACCTGTTGCATAAGTGGTACCGCCTATGAATCTAATAAATAAGAATTGTGACAAACTGTCACTTAAGGGCCATTAGAGAGCTAGAGCCAACCCAGGCGTTTAATGAAACCAAACTGATCATAAAACCAAAGAGCCTTTCCCAACAAAACCCTTGGCTGCAACAATTTTAGAAAATGCTGGCTCTGAACTCCCATAATATCTACTGTCTATAACAGCAAATCTCAACCTTTTTGGTCTCGGGACACATCCACACTCTAAAGGGACAGCCAAAGAGCTTTTGTTTGTGTTGATATATATTTATCGATATGTATCATAACATTAAAACAGGGAAATTTTTTAAAATATGTATTAATTCATTTAAAAATAACAATAGTAGGGGTGCCTGGTGACTCAGTCAGTGAGGCATCCAACTTCATCTCAGGTCATGACCTCACAGCTCATGAGTTCAAGCCCCACGTTGGGCTCTGTGCTGATAGCTTGGAGCCTTGAACCTGCTTTGGGATCTGTATCTCCCTCTCTCTCTGCCCCATCCCTGCTCATGCTCGCTTGCTCTCTCTTTCTCAAAAATAAACATTTAAAAATTAAAAAAATAAAAATAACAGTAGTAAACCTGTCACCTGTTAACATAAATAACAGTATCTTATGCAACATAACTAGATAATCCAAAACAAAATCTAAATTTAGCAAAAAGCGTTGCATTGTTCTATAGTGTTGCAAATCTTTTTAATATCTGAGAGATTTCTTTTATAAATACTAAATCCAAATTCTTTTACATAAATGTGATTTACAAATATTTTTCCCTAGTCTGTTTTCATTTTTTTTATTAGTGATCTTGAAGATCAGAAGATCTCAGCCTTACTAAAGTTCAACTTAGCATTTTTTTTCCATTGGATCATGATTTTGGCATTGTATCTTGGAATTTTTGTTTAACCCAAACTCATAGGATATTCTTTCCTATGTTTTCTTCTGGAGTTTTATAGTTTTAGGTTTTACATTTAGGTCTATGATAAATTCTGAGCTAATTTTTATATGTTGTGTAATGGAAGAATAATTTTGTTGCATATGGATATCCAACTTTTTCATCGGCATTTGTTGAAAAGACTGGCAATTCTCCATTGAATTGCATTTACTCCTTTACTGAAAATCCATCAACCCACATATGGGTCGATTTCTGGGCTCAATTCCATTAACCAATATGTCTGTTTTCCCGAGAGTCATGTTCCTTTGATTACCGTAGCTTTATAGTAATGCTTGAAATAAAGTACAGTGAGTCTTCCAATCTTGTTCTTCATTTTCAAATTTGTTTTTTTTCAATACTAACTTCTTAACATTCCACATATGTTAGAATTGGCTCATCAATTTCCTTTAAAAAAAATTCCCGCTGGGATTTTAGTAGGTACGTTGTTGATCCTACAGGTTAGTATGGGAAAAATTGACATATTTACTATATGTAGTCTTCCAATCCATGAACATTGTATATATCTACATTTATTTAGGCATTCTTTGAGTTCTTTTATCAATGGTCTGTAGTTATCAGCATACATATTTTACACTTAACTAGTTTTATGTCTAAGCAGTTTTTAAAAAAATTTTTGTTGCTATTGTAAATGGTACTTTTACTTTGATTTCTAATTGTTCACTGTTAATACACAGAAATATAATTGATTTTGTATGTTGACCTGGTATTTTGCAATTTTACTAAACTCACTTACTGGTTTTCATGTAGATTCTTTGGGATTTTTAGTATAGAAATCATGTCATTTGTGAATATTGTTTTAGTTCTTCCTTTATAATCTGTATGTTTTTATCTCTTTTCCTTGAACTATGGCACTGCTTAAGGCTTCTAGTACAATGCTGAATAAGAAGAGTGCCAGCAGACATCCTTACATTGCTCACCATCTTAAAGGAAAGCATTCAGGCTTTCACTATGAAATAGATTGACAAAATTCCCTTCTATTACTAGTTTGCTAAGAGTTTTTTTTATTATGAAGAAATGCTTAATTTTACCAAAGGCTTTTTCTGCATCTATTGAGATGATTTGATGGTTTTTCTTCTTTAGTCTGTTGACATAGTAAATTAAACTGATTGATTTTCAAATGTCGAATATCTTGCATTCTTAGGGTAACTTCTACGTGGTCATGATATAGTACTCTATATATATATATATATACTATATATATATATATATATAGTCAGATTTGATTTGCTAGTATTTGAAGATTTTTGCATCTATGTTCCTGAGTCATAATAGTCTGTGGTTGTCTTTTCTTATAGGATATACGGTGTGAGTTGGGAGGTATGTTCCATACAGGAACGGGACCAGGGTGAGGCACCCAAGGCACAAAATTTATGGCGGCAGTCACTCACAGGCACTGATCCTGCACTTGCGTTACTGTCTCTCTCACCTTACCCTAGTCCCTGGCCTGTTTCTACATTCTAGAATGGTTTGTGTAGGAATCTTTTTATTTCTTTTTTACATGTTTGAGAGCATTTGCTTGTGAAGCCATTTAGTCCTAGAGTTTTCTTTGTTGGAAGTGTTTTAACTGAAAGTTCAAATTTTTTAATTTTTTTAAATGCTTATTTATTTTTTTGAGAGAGACAGAGCACAAGCAGGGGAGGGGAGGAGAGAGAGGGAGACACAGAATCTGAGGCAGGCTCCATCCAGGCTCTGAACTGTCAGCAGAAAGCCTGATGAGGGGCTCAAATCCATTAACCGAGAGATCATGACCTGAGCTAAAGTCCAACGCTTAACCGACTAGCCACTCAGGTGCCCCCAATTTCTTTAATAAATATCATACTATCACAGTTATCTCTTCTTGAGTGACTTTAAGATTTTGTGTTTCTCAAAAAATTTCTATTTCATCTAAGACATTGAATTTATAGGCATAGGTTGTTTGTAATATTCATTATAATACTGAAGAGTCAGTAGTGATGCCCTGTTTTAATTTATGATATTGGTAAGTTATATCTTCTCTTTCTTCATGGTCGATCTAGCTGGAGGCTTATCAATTGTGTTGATCTTTTAAAAATGCCATCTTCCATTTTTATTGGTTCTCTCTTCCGTTCTGTTTCATTGATGAATGCTTTTATATTTACTACCTAATTGCTTTTACTTACTTTGAACTTAATTTGCTTTTCTTTTTCTAGTTTTGTTAGGTGATAGCTTAGATGATTGGGTGTGCAATACACCAAAGGATTTGTGTTTTTCTTACAGTGGCTTCTCCAAGCCTGCACCATGAGATAGGCTTTCTCCAGATCTCACTCTGCCAGCTCTTTCTCATGAACACCCACTGAGGTTTGAGGAAGAATTTATAATCATCTCTCCTTGGAGCTTGCTATGGCCTAAATTTTCATGGCCCCCTCGAAATCATATGTTGAAATCCTAACTCCCATGGTTAGGCACTAGTAAGTGGGGCTTTGGGCTGGTGCTTACGTCATGAGGCTGAGGCCCCCATGTATGGGATTCGTGTCCTGATAAAAGAGACCCCATGAGCTCCTCACTCTTTCCACCAAGTGAAGATGAAGATATCGGCTAGGAACCAGAAAAAGGGGTCTTACCAGAGTGTGGCCATATTGGCACCTTGATCTGGAACTTTCCAGACTCTGGAACTGTGAGAAACAGATGTTTGTTGTTTATAAGCAGTCCAGGCTGTGGTATCCTGTTATAGCAGCCCAAATAGACTAAGACAGAGATATCTTTTTTTGTTAGATTAGACCTCTGCATCCTAAGCAGAAAGTGGAAGTCTGTCAATTTGGTTTTAATTTGCATTTTTCTGATGATTGATACTGATGACAACTTGGCCAGCTGCACATTACCACTTTTCTGTCTTAGTTTGTGAAATGTCTGTTGAGGTCTTTTACCAGTTTTTATCGGGTTTTGTCTTCCCTATAGAGTTGTAGGCATTATTTATATTCTGGATACATTCCTTTGTCAGATATATATTTTGTGAATATCTTTTTGAGTCTATGGTTTACCTTTTCATTTCCTTAACAATGTCTTTGATTAGCAAAAGATTATTTTCAATTTACCAATTTTTCTATTGTGGTTTACGCCTTTTGGTTTGAGAAATCCTTGCCCAATATAAGTTCATAAGGATGGTCTTCCATGCTTTTTTTTGTAATTAAAAATTTTATGGCTTTTTTAAAATTTATTTTTGAGAGGTAGAAAGAGACAGTACAGGCAGGGGAGATACAGAATCTGAAGACAGGTGCCAGGCTCTGAGCTAGCTGTCAGCACAGAGCCTGATGCAGGGCTCGAACCCATGAACTATGAGATCATGACCTGAGCCAAAGCCAGACGCTTAACTGACTGAGCCACCCAGGTGCCCCATGGTCTTGCAGGTTTATTTATAGAAGCTTCATACTATAAACTTTGATGTTTAGGTTTATGATCCAAATAAAGTTCATTTTTCTCCATTTATCTAGTTGTCCCAGACCATCTGTTGAGATTTGCTTTCCCATTGAACTAACCTTGTGTTTGTCAAAAATCAATTAGCCATGTAGGTGTGGGTCTATTTCTAAACTCTCTATACTGTGCCATTGATCTATTTATTGATTCCTACAATCCAGTATTATAGTTTTATAGTACCTCTTAAACCTAGTAACCTAAGAACTTTGTTCTTTTTTTCAGGAGTGTTTTAACTACTCTAGACCCTTTGCCTTTTCAAAGAAAATCTTTGCTGGGATTTTTATTGAGATTGCATTGAATCTATAGATCCACTTGGGAAGGACTTGTTACTCCTTAAAGTCTATAAATAGTCTATATATAAAGTTTGCTCTATAGAAAGAGGCTAAAAACAATGATACCCTAGCAAGGAGCACATGTGGAATTCTCCACTAAATATTTCTTTTTTTTTTTTTAATGTTTATTTAATTTTGAGAGAGAGACAGAGTGAGAGTGGGAGAGGTGCAGAGAGAGGAGACACAGAATCTGAAGCAGGTCCGGGCTCTGAGCTGCCAGCACAGAGCCAAACACGGGGCTTGAACTCACAGACCACAAGATCATGATTGAGCCGAAGTAGGACACTTGATCAACTGGGCCACCCAGGCACCCCTAAATATCATTTCTAAACACTATTCCCCACTCAAAAGTACTAGAGCTTCTTGGAGCGATGTTTGATCCTAGCTCTTCAATAGTGAAATTATAAGGTAAACCTATAACATGTCTTACCAAAAAATAAGGATGTATTAAAAAAGAAAGAAAAAAAGAAAGAAAGAAAGAAAAGGAAAGGAAAGCAAGCAAGCAACTAGTGGAGACATGTTAAAGGACCCAGGAGCTAGCCTGAAGGATCACTATTAGACACTCATTGAATAATTTGAGAATAAAAAATTATAATAATGGATAATAATGCTAGAATTTTAAAAAGAATCTATAAGTCTGTGGTGATACTGATAAAAGAGAGAGGGGGGGGAAGGGAAAGAAGAAAGGTGATGGTGGGAGTTCTTCTCTACCGATAAATGCCAGCAAATAAATGTAGAAGGGATTACAGATTTAGAAAGTCACTGTTTGCAATCCTCTATGTTATGATTTAGTCAATCAAATGTTGTCAGTAATGCTACAACCACTGGGTAAAAGATTACAGAGAAACAAGATATTCACATGTCCTCAAAATACCAACACGAATTACTTATTGACTAGAAAGGGGGAAAGGTGCCTTAAGTGGAGAGTGCTAGCAAAACCACACTCCTGAAGCCATCAGAAGTAACCCAAGCACTGATGGGGCAGCCTGTGACCACACTTCCTGACGGGACGTGGCGGGAAGCGCACAACGTCATCGGTGTGGTCTTCTCGTTGAGAGCGCCTAACTGAAATCTAAACATGAGGAAACAGACAAATCCGGAATGTGGGGCATTTTACAAGATACGTGGCTTGGATTCCATACACACGCAATCCCAATGTTAACAACTGGTTAATGTAGGTAAATTGTACTCGAGTGTTCATTATGCTCTTATTTCTACTTCTCTGGTTAGGAAAACTTCAAAATAAAAGGTTTGGGTTAAAAAAAGAGTGCATAGGGACTTATTTGGGCAACCCCTTATTTTACACAAGGGGTGGTGGTGTTCACCTCACGGCAGAGCACGGACACGCCGGCCGTCTCTTCAGTGACAAGTGTAGAATTGAAAACAGATGAGCAGTTGACGCACGGTGACTCACTGCTTGGGGAAATGTCATTTTCACATCTGAGCTGGGGCAGAAAGACTCTGGAGAGAAGTGATGTTCTCATTAGCAGGTGCCCAGGTTGAGCCCAGATCCCCGCCATGGCATCAGCCTCCTGCCCTGCGCACATGGCTCCTGAGCAAGAGCCTGCTGCATACCCATAAGACTGTTCAGACCCCCTCTCCCCCCGGGGAGCCAGGGCGATGCTGAGAAGCCGGGGAGCCATCCGCCTGATACTCAGAGTGTGAAATGAGAACAGGAATGTCATTACCCAGGGCGTCTGGGTGACTCAGTCGGCTAAGCATCCAACTTCCGCTCAGGTCATGCATGATCTTGTGGTTCGTGAGTTCAAGCCCTGTGTCCAGCTCTGTGCTGACAGCTCAGAGCCTGGAGCTGCTTCAGAATCTGTCTCTCTCTCTCTCTCTCTCTCTCTCCCCCTCCCCTATGCATGCTCTGTCTCTCTCTCTCTCTCTCTCTCTCTCAAGAATAAATAAACATTAAAAAAAATTTTTTTAATAAAAAAAGGAATGTCGTTATCCCTGAAACAAAGAGTGGGAAAATAAGTCTTGGATGAGCATAAAGGGAAGCAGACTTTTCAATGTTTGGAAAGGTGATTGGTAGGGGGGAAAATGGGAGAACATAAATTAATATCTATGCTATGGCCACAAAGACACAAAACCCATTTCCTCAGACTACAAATCCAGTCGCTCAGGCCCATGTGTGAAGAACAAGGGACCCTCAGTGTCACACTCCCCCCAAGACCCAAGCAGTTATTTCTGGGGATGCATTACATGAACCACTGAGAAGTGTTTTTGTTCTTTCACTGTCAGCCCCCCACCCCAATAACACACATCTCATTCCCTCAGCTACCGACCTCATGGGACCAAAGTGTGGTTAGTCCCCTCAGCTGTCACTGGGGTAAAGGCAAGCTTGTTCCAGAAAGAATTAACAAACAAGTCATTTAAAGTCTTCTTGGGAGGCTCACCTCTCATCCCATCCCCTGATTTCTCCCAACTTATCTATGAAAATACTCCCACCACCTGCTGGTGCTCCCCATAGCGGCTTTTCTTACCCAAGATTCTTTGCAGGTTGTGAGTTCCTAGGTCTGGGGTGGGAACTGGGATCCTGCATCTCTCTAGCAAGCTCCCTGGGGGCACTGAGGCTGCTGATCCATGGCACACGCCTTGCGAAGCAGGCTCCTATAGTACTTAGTGCTAAGTCCTGGTGTACTCAGCCCCTGTGCCCGGCATACTCAGTAGGCATCCAGTACACGTGTTCCGGGGATGACTGAATTTATGGAAGGTTTCCGCCGGAGCAGAATACAGTAGGAAAGTCTTATCAGCACATCTGCCCTTCCTCCCACGCAGGCTCCTCTTTTGTCCTGGAGTAAGGAAGCTGGAGCGTTGTTGGGCCGACGTAGAACTGGCAAAGGGATGTTGACCTTTCAGCCGGTGGAGCGGGCAGAGCCTCCGCTCCCCCTTCTAGCGGCTTCCATCCCCACCCTCACAACAATGACTGGTCCAAGCTGCAGATCCATCCATTGTTGACTCTCCCCTACTTTCCCTATCTTGACTACATATGGACAAGCACACTCAGTGTAAATGGCTCCGTCTGCGTCTGTGATGAAAACCGGTTGTTTGAGTTGATGTTATCAGAAGCAAACTTTTCGTGGTATTCTCGCCTTCTAACCCAGGAAGCTGGTTCCTTCGAACTCAGGAAAGAAAGCACACGTTCTTCATCCTCCCTTGATTATGAGAGATGAAATGCGATCTCAGTGTTATCTGACTCCCTACACTTGTCTTTCTGAAGAAATATCTAATAATCTCTCATTTTTATTTCATTTCAATAATACGATCTTCAATTAGAGGCTCCCTTTCTAGAACAATCACTCACCCTCAAGGCAAAGCTCTGTTCCCTCCTGGTGGCTAGAAATGCAGTATCACCAGCCTTGGCTACAGAGATGCACCTCGAAAATATTCGTGTCAGGAGGCTGAGCCCTCACGCTAACCCGCGTGTGACCCCATCTAAGTGGCTGAGCTAGACTGAGGCCCAACAGCCTGTGGTTCGAGAAAAGTTCACAGAAACAAAAGCACTTAAAATACCAAAGGAACAGAATATGTGTTCTCATACATGTGATTGGCTGCAACTGTGTGTGTGTGTGTGTGTGTGCTCCAATGTTCAGCTTCATGTGTGTGTGTGTATATATGATATATTTAATATATATGTATAACATTTCATTAATATTATAAGTATCAATGATAATTTATTAATATTAAATATGTAATTTATAGAGATTATATACACATAAATTTTTGCTACATATATGTATATTTAACTTTTGTTATATATATACGTATATATACACATCATTTTGCTAATTCTACCATGTTCTAGATTTCACAGATTAAACATTAAAATATGTTCCACAAAGGCCCGCAGTCTCTCCTCACTCTGCCGCGGATTTCCAGCGCGCTGTCCAATACGAGTTAGGCACACCCCCCCAGAGGCCACGCCCACACCATCAGCACCACGGAGCCCGCCAGCTCCGCCGCTAACAGTGCCGTTAGGCCCTACCAGCGTCCGCCATATTTTTGCTTCCTTTGACCCCGTCCTGTCCTGTCTTTAGCAGGGGCACTTCCAGACTTGTGGCATGGAACGATTGCTTGGTTTGGGATGGGATTTATTTCATTTTACTTGTTATAATAAGACGAAATTTGTTTCAAACAGAATTTTGTGCAGAACCCTGGCATACAAAACAAAGGTGGACCTTCCGCCTAAAGCCTGGGAAGCCCTCTGAAACTCCACTTCTGGGTCTGTCCCTCACTCCCTGGCGGATGCCCTCCAACCTTCATCAGTGTTCACCTCCACTTGCAGGAACCTTTTTGTGTGAAGAGGGGGGGATGTCTAATAGCTTCAAGACCAAGAAAAATCTGTCCCTTAGTAATTCTTAGTCATGAAACCAACGTCTATCAGCTGGAATCACATTAAAAAAAATCTCCCTCCTCCACAGGAAGCCTTTCCAATAGGAGTTAACATTTCCTTCCTCTTTCTTTGCTTCTTCAGGTGAAATTTCCCCCATTTATTTGGCTGTTGTGTTACAATTTCAGGTCTTTCATCTTCTTACTCAGGCTCCTCATTCAAATTCAGTGTATCATCATTGCTTTACATATGAAACACAGGAAACCAGTGATGTTCTCAGCGGACCTGTGTCCCTGCTGCATTCTCAAGTCAAATGAGTTTTGTAGTCGTCATTATCCTGTGACCTCGAGCTTTCCTCTCTCAATGAGGACCCCAGAATCCGAAGCATTTGGAATTGTACAACTTGACAAGGAAAAATGTCCTCACCACTGGGGAGCTGTGGGGGCGCCTTTGCAAACATCCATTTTTATATTTGTCGTGCAATTCGGGGACCGTATTAAAGATGGAGACGGTGCTCTGTTTTGTTCCTTCGTTCATTGTAGAAACGGGTTTGTAATCCTTAGATTCCGGTTTTCTTTTTAAGATTTTTTTAATGTTTATTCATTTTTGAGAGAGAGAGACAGAGACAGAGCATGAGCAGGGGAGGGTCAGAGAGAGAGGGAGACACAGAGTCCGAAGCAGGCTCCAGGCTCTGAGCTGTCAGCACAGAGTCCGATGCGGGGCTCGAACCCACAAACCGTGAGATCATGACCTGAACAGAAGTCGGATGCCTAACTGAGCCCCCCCAGGCGCCCCTGGTTTTGGTGTTCAATCTGTGGAAAGCAGACAGCCGTGAGGCCTGCTCCACAGGACCACCCCTTCTTAGAGGACCGGCATGAAGATGTTCTATGAAAAGATCTTCCCCCCACGACAGAGAATTTCCTCCATGTTATTTCCACTCTGCTGTCCAGACAATCAATATTTGTCCTGCGGAGCTCGGTACATATTCTTTACCACAGCTACAGGGAGGAAGTAAATTACCCTGTAGCCAATGGGACCTTTCTTTCTGTCTGTCTGTCTGCCTAGTTTTTCTGTTTGACTTTTGTAACAGATAATTCCTACCAACATACATCTGAACGCCCAGTACATTTGGCTTCTGCTGTCCTGTTGGGCTCAGGAGGAGTAACAGGGTAAGACTGATTTAAGGGACAATGGTACCTTCATTTTAAGAAGCACAGACCACTACCAGTAAAATAGTATTCAGACATGACTACTAATACACATATAATTGTATATTAATTGCCTATCTGGATCATTTAATTAATGTACCACACATTATTGTAAGCCATACACGAGAAAATAAAAAATGAATAAATGGAATACCATACACCAAATGGGGTTTCTAAGGCAAAGAGGGAGAGTTGACGGAGCAAGTTTTGGCTGGCTCCTACCCATCTAGGTAACATGTGCGGTGGGATAACACCTTGACATACTAAAGATACTTTCCCCTCCTGATAGCATGTTGTTCTTTCTCTGTCTCCTGTTCAGTCGGTTGGGCTGGCCCATCGTCCACTACGCAGGGGAGGCAGGGGACGAGCAGATTAGTGAGAAGTCTTCTTGGCTTTGATTTTCAAAGAGCCGAGCATAAAAGAGAGCAGAGGGGATCCCTGGCCTGAAACAAGTGTTTGGGGGAATAGCCAATAGTCCCGGTAAGGGTCTCCCTTGCAGAAATGTCACCAGGTTCAGCGTAGGTGACGGTGGGAGGCACAGTGGGTAAAGAGGAGAAGGGGGTGACAATAGGAAGGTCAGTGGGACCCTACATGAGAGGGAAGGACACGGAGACAAAGGGCCGCAGCCAGCCGGCCTCGCTCACAGGGGTACCAGGCACCCCCCACCCCCCACCCCTGGTGTGGGTGCTGGTGCTGCTCCCACTCCCACGCATCCGCCCCCTCGTCTGCTGGCTGGTAGAAACACACTGCGGTTTAACTGAGACTTAACCATTGCAACGGGATCTTAGTTGATGAGTGGATCAAGAAGATGTGGTATATATACACAATGGAATACTACCTGGCAATGAGGAAGAATGAGATCT